>ML244980.1:1533-81996 GCA_005239495.1 Nicotiana undulata
CCTTTTTTTTTTTTTTTGTCTAAAAAAGAATGATATTTTTTTATATTTAAAAATAAATTAACTTTGTACTTCTCATTTTATGTTTAATGAGCTGATTGTAAGCCACACGAATATCTACGTCTTATTTTAGACCACAAATTTTTAGATTTTTTTTTTTTTTTAAATTTCATGTCCAATTAAAATGCATCACGTAAAATAGGACGAAAGGAGTAATTAACAAGGGTGATCTACACAAATAGAATCTTTCGGTGCCACCATTTATATTTGGACCCCGTTAAGAAAAATCTGGGAGGGGGAAAAGTCTCAATCAGATTTTGGAAGTATGCTTAATGCGACGGCGAGGTTCTTGAGATGATCATCAAAAATCCTGGTGATCGTCTAATATGCTACAAATTCTAACCTTTTGTATTGTAGCTAAAAATTCTGGTGATTATCACGATTTGTGGTACTTTAAATTTTTGACGAGCATGCTTTAAAACTTTGAGAACTTTTTTTTTTATTAAAAAAAAAATTCATAACATGGTCAAAATATAACTAATAATTTTAAAAAATTTGTTCAGCGTAATTTCATATTAGCAATTTAGAATGGGCTAATGAGTAGGATTCTCCTCCGTGCCTCATGCTTTGTGGCCCAAGGCTCCAAGCCAAGCCCATCTTAAATAGTTGAGGATGAGTGCAGCAATAGCCACTTTTAAGCCGTTATTTAAAATATATTCACTCACAATGTATTTAAAAATTAATCAATTCACCCAAATTTCAGCACTAATTATCCGGAATTTGAAAATTCAGGATTTAGTGTCCTGAGTTTTTGAGCTGCTAATTTGAAATTGATCATGACTAAGTGTCTTGAATTTCTGAACCACTAATTTAATGTTCAGGACATAACATTCGAACTTATGGACATAATTTTCAAACTTTAGGACAAGATATCCTGAAGTTTGAATTTTACGAAGTTTAAACTCTAGGACGTCGTGCCTCGAAATTTGAGCGAAATTGACTAATCTTTAAATATACTGTAACTGTGAATATATTTAAACGACATGCTTAAAAGTGGCTGACTAATCACAACGTGCATTCTTCAAACGTTTAAAGCTCTTTCAAATTTTTTATATTTATTTTCAAGAGTCTCTTCCAAAGTACCAGAGGCAGCTCAATGAAAGTGACGGCCTAAAATCAAATCTTAATAAGAGACCCTAAATTTATTTAATACTATTTTTGTAATAATTGTGTACGAATCCTTTATATCTTGATCATTCATCGATTATCTGCTAGTTCCCACTATTAGAGATGATTGGTCAACTCAACTCAACTCATTAGAGATTATGTTGGCAAACCACTCGGGATACTTTACTTCCCGAATGGACTCTATGTTAAGAAGTTTAGTATCTTTTATTAAGGCGTGCTTCACCTCGGGCTGAGGCCTTCTCTTTTTCTTTATTGGTCTGAACTTGGGATCCAGGCTCAGTTGATGAGTCGTTATCTCGGGTGAGATTCCTGTCATGTCTTGCGTTCGGGTAGATACTCGATCAGTATCACCTGTTCCAGCTCCTCGACCGTTGATTTGGTTGTATCCGATTCTTCGGGAACGACGAAAGTTCGAGGAGTTAGAAAATCCTCTTCTTCTTCTTCGATTACCTGTTTATTTGATTCGGTCGAGGCTGGGGACGGTGATTGCTTTTGGCCGCTTGCTTACCTTTGGTGCTCGACTTTTCTGAGGTTGAAGGTGCTGGTATCGGCGTAACCTCGTCGACTGCAAACATCTCCTTTGCAGAGTGTTGTTCCCCATAAACTGTTTTCACACCATCCACTGTTGGGAACTTCATCATTTGGTGAAGGGTCGATGGTACTACCCTCATGTTGTGGATCCATGGCCTCCCGAGCAATGCATTGTATCTCATGTCGCCTTCGATGACATGAAATTTTGTGTCTTGGATGGTCCCGGTCACGTTTACTGGTAGGATTATTTCCCCTTTTGTTGTTTCACTAGCCACGTTGAAGCCGTACAGGACTCGAGATGCAGGTACAATCTAGTCCAGCAGGGCGAGCTGTTCTACGACTCTCGATCTGATTATGTTCGCCGAACTACTTGGATCCACGGGAACACGTTTAACTTGATTTTATTTAGCAAGAGAGAAATTACCAGGGCGTCGTTGTGCGGCTGAGAGAGGCCTTCCGTTTCTTCGTCGTTGAACGATAGAGTGCCTTCGGGCATATAGTCTCGAGTCCATTTCTCTCTTGTGATCGATACTTTGGTGTGTTTGAATATAGGCCCTTGTGGGATGTCGACCCCGCCGACGATCATGTGGATAACATGCTGGGGTTCCTCTTGCTCGGTCTTCCTGTTGGCGTCTCTCTCCATGAAGTGATTTTTGGCTCGATCAATGAGGAATTATCGAATATGGCCTTCGTTGAACAATCGAGCCACTTCCTCTCTTAACTGTCTGCAGTCTTTGGTCCTATGGCCTTGCGTGCCATGGTATTTGCACATTAAATTCGGATTTGTCTGAGAAGGATCGGTTTGTATAAGCCTGAGCCACCTAGTGTCTTTGATCCTTTCGATGATCGATATGATCCCCGAGGCATCGACACTGAAATTGTATTCCGATAATCGGGGCGGTTCTGCAGGATCTGCGTATTTGTCGAAACTATTTTTATTCATTAGTCCCCGAGAATTCTGCCCTCGGTCATCCCTTATTATTCCAGGTGGAATTACGTCCAGGATAGTTATTCCTTCTATCTAAAATATATGGCTGATACCGATCTTTATTCGGCCTCGATTCTCTGTCAACATCTCTTTGGTTTTTACATGTCGACCGGTTAGGATGCACTGAACCTGAGGGGGCTCCCTGCTGGTCGTCCTTGACTCTAATCTTCGATTACTATCGGTTGTGAACATATGCCCAAGTCACAGCCGGGTACTAGGGATGGCAATGGGACGGGGCAGGTTTACTCTTATGCGGGTGCGAGCCGGGAGGGGGGGGGGTTAACACAATTTTTAATAATTTTAAAGTGGGGCGGGGCGGGTTGCAAGTTTAATGCGGGTTCAATGCGGAAAAACTTTGAATTTTATCTTTTTTGAAATAAAGCAATTATTTCAACTGCAATTTCACATTCTTCTTCACTGGCACGAATACAATTTTGATTTATAATTAACCAATTTCCATAAGTCTCACCAAAAATATTACATAAGTCAAGATATCGTATTAGTAATAGGTATTGATAGTAACCCATTTATTTTGGAAGATAAAAGAAAAAGAAATTAATCATATTAAAGGCGAGATTCACAAAATTTGATTAATCCTTAAATCGGTGCTAATTTTTTTCTTTAAATGATGGAAATTTGTGATAACTTTAGTGTCCCTTGATCAATAAATTAACAATGGGATTTTGAAGATTTGTGCCCTCATCCTCGTGTCACACTAGTTTGTTTTAGAAAAAAATATTAAGCGGAGCGGGGCAGGTTGAAAACTGGTAAAATAACTATGCGGGACGGGGCAGGTTGAAAATTTTGTGGGCTTTTTTCTTCAAACCACCCCCCCCCCCCCCCCCCCCCCCCCCGGCCCGGCCCGCCCCATTTCCATCCCTACCGGGCACTCTATTAAATTATGTCGTAGTTGGCGTGATGCGATCGAACTCCGCTCGTTTAATCCCTAGTTGAAAGCTTGAATAGCCCAATCGTTCGTAACCGGTGGTAACTCCATACGTTCCATTTGGAATCGAGATACAAACTCTCTTAGCATCTCGTTATCCCTCTGCTTCACCTTGAAGAGGTCTGAGTTTCTTGTTGCAACCTTTATAGCTCCAGCGTGTGACTTTACAAATGAATATTCCAACATAGCGAACGAATCGATGGATTTCGGTGGCAAGTTGTGATACCAAATCATATCTCCCTTCGACGGGGTCTCTCCGAATTGCTTTAGCAATACTGACTCAATTTCATCGTCTTCCAAATCATTTCCTTTTATGGCACATGTATAAGAGGTAACGTGCTCATTGGGGTCCGAGGTTCTGTTGTATTTAGGTATATAGGGCATCTTGAACTTCTTTGGTATGGGCTTCGGAGCCGCACTTGGAGGGAATGGTTTTTGCACAAACGTTTTGGAGTCCATTCCTTTTAAGATCGGTGGTGCCCTTGGAATGTGATGAACTTGAGAGTTATAGGTTTCCACCTTCTTGTCGTTGGCCTCGATTTTCTTTTCTCCCGATTCTATTCTCTTAGTAAGCTCCTTGAGCATTCTCATTATAGCAGGGTCATTTGTTGAAGTATTGTCACCTGATCTTTCAGACACTGGCTCGGTATGGCGAGTAGCCTCTTGTTCGACCCTATTCGGTGCCACGTGCTTATTTTGCAACTGAGCAATGGCGTTATGTTGGGCTTGCAACATTTCAAATATAACTTGGAGACTGACACCTTCGTCTCCTCTACACTGAGTACCTCGACCGTCAGTTCGACCCTCTCTGTGTACGCTTCCATCGGGGTCCCCGCCTAAATCAGCATTTGAAGCAACATGCGAACTGACATCGACCGGGTTGATGGGTGGTGCTCCTCCGAGGTCAGCTTGTGGCACTTCGATCCCCGGAACGATAATATTCTCGTTCTCTCCGTGGAGTCCGAGACCGTTGTCACTATGTGTAGTTGTGTTTTGTTAGTTTGACATGATTCAACCTGAAAAACAAAATTCTTGACAAGAAACAAGCGTAAAATGGTGTGTTATGTCAGAACTAGCACTGAACTATCACTATTATCCTTAGCCCCACGGTGGGCGCCAAACTGTTTACCTCGAAATACGAGTAACAATTAAACTTGTAATGTAGTTATAAGGATACGTGATTTAATTCAATGCCAATTGATAAGTAGCTAAAAAAGTAAATAAATTAAACGGCTGAAATGAATCAAACCAGTGCGATTGCAAGTTATCAACCCCGATCTGGATTAGACTCGAGATCAAGTGCCAAGAACAGTAAGAACAACAAGAGTAATACGAACAATATGAACAGAATGGATAGTAAGAACATCAAATGATTAAGAGCAAGCGAAAGAGCAAAGTGTTTGTATTTCTTAGTAGTTGCGTAAGTAATAATTCGTGTATGATGATAATCATGTGTTACAAATGAACAGGGTTCTCCTTTATATAGTAGAGGAATCCTAAATAAGGTATGAATCTAATTTCGGAAGTAAAATACATGATAGCTATTAATAACCGTTAATGGTTTTGTCGGTTCGGAGATCCTCGCCGAAATTGGTGGTCGCTTGCGGATATCTCGTGATTCTGTTACTGCGGTGTCGATTTAGCCTGACCTCGATCCCTCAGTCTTCATGTCCTTAGAGCCCGAACTTGCTTCGATACTAGCTCACTCTCGAGGCATACCCTCGAGCCCGTAAAACCGGGTATCCTCGATTTTTACCGTATACAATATGTTTAACGATTAGCCAGTTCGCTCAAACTTCACGCCACGGTGTCCTGAAGTTTAAACCTCAAAATTCAAACTTAAGAATATCATGTCTTAAAATTCGAAAATTGTATTCAAAATTTAGAATCATATGCCTGAGTTTTAAATTAATAGTTCAAAAATTCAAAACGCTTTGTCCTGATTTTCAATAGCACTTCAGAAATTCGGGACACTTAATCTTGAATATCAAATTAACAACTCAAAAATTTAGGACACTAAGTCCTGAATTCCAAATTAACAGCTCAAAAATTGAGGATACATAACTTAAGAATACCTAGTCTTGGAATTTTGGACAGCTAATACTTAAATACATTATAAATTATGAATGTATTTAAAATAGCAAAGTGACTATTGATGCACTTCTCCATTCTTTTCCCTTCACCTTCTCATCTATCCACAGAGACGAAAGAAAACAGTATTTACTTCCAATTCTTCTTTAGTACTAACCTTTCTATTTTTTTTCCCCTTCCAATCATACAATATAATGATAAAACGTCCTTGTTAATTATCATGATAAGCATTATTCTTGGTAGAAAATTTCCTTGAATGGTCCAAGCCAAGCACATCTTATAAAAAATGAGTCTAACGGGTAATGCTTATCTCACTAATCATGATGAAATGGGCTCACAATATCACTAAAGTATTTGGATATATAATTTTAAAATTTTAAAGTAAATTTACTTATTTAGAAACTATATAAAAAATTATAAATATAATAATTAATAACTCAATATTTTTAAAAAGTATATGAAAAAATTACAGTTTTAAAAACTCATTTCACTCTCCGAATAGTAATGGTGTCACATAAATTGAGACACAGTGAGTAGCAAAATATTCTCAGGAAGTATGCAGGTGTTTGTTCAAGTAGTATCGGCTAATTCATATTCGGCTTCTGTCTTAAATTGATATTTGTTTGCAATGTTTTCAAGCTATGTCACCTATTATAAACACACATATTACTGGAAAAATATTACTATTTATTATACACATAAAACAAAAAAAAATACGAAACAGTGGTAGATAACATCCTTTATGAAAAAGTATCTTCGCCACTGAGTCTAACTAAGTTCCTTCCTAAATCTCAAATTCACTAGGAACTTAAATTTCCCTTTTGGTATGATGGGTAAGCAAAAATATTTTTGGGATAAATATTTAGCATCGTTTTATTCCGTGTTCGGTTATTAATTCTGGAATAAGTTATCATGATTAAAATAGTACTGGAATAATTTATATCAACCAGAGAGTAGAATAATAATCTCAGGATAAGTTATCACAGTATCAAGCAATAAAATTAACAATATCAGGATTAATACAACATACCAAACAGTCAATAAAATAATATACCTGAATAACCAATCTCAACCTAACTAATTTCAATATAACTAATTTCAACCTAACTAATCTCGATATAACTTGTCTCCAAACCAAACAACCCTAAAAAAATTTAGGTCCATCACACAATCCACCCCACCTCAAGAAAAGAAAAAAAAACAAATAAATAAATAAATAAAAATTTGTTTGAGTTGTGATTTTGAGGAGGAATATGAGGATATGAATTATACTTATCACTTATCATCAAGTTGATAAAGGCATGAAAGGTGAGAGCAACGGAAAACAAAATGCCTTAGCTGCCATCCACAATAAATGGAGTGATGATTTATTCCTTTCACAAAGTTTTAAAATAAATATTTGAAATGATGACAAAAACTTAAAAACCATGATGTCTAATCTCAGATGTGGAGAGAATGAGAACTCTTCTATTGTGCTTTGCCAATTCAATGATAGTGAGTCTTCTATTCTTTTCCTTCCCACAAAATATTTATCTTCTCATTCATTATTTTGTGTTGAGACATTATAGGCAAGCAATTATAACAATTTCTAAGGGAAAAAGAAACATTTTTCAATTAATCCAAAAGTTAGAGATATAGATAAATGCTAAGATATATAAAAATGGTTTCCCAAATTATGAGACCAACCTTTTGTAATCTCCTTCTATTTTTATTTTTTTTGGTTACCCGTTCTTTGCAAGAATTCGAATTTGCTCTCTCTTTTTGTGCTTTTCCAATCGATGGAACTAAGTAGGATTATGTCAAGATTATTAACTAAAAATAAAAGGAAATCAATTACAATTGTATAACCCAAAATTTAGATCTAGGTTATTAAACAATTAGATTTATAGTGAAAATAGTTAATCGAAGTCAATATTAATATCCAAATGACATATTTAACGTGTTTATAAAGAATATTGAACGTGTGTTGTTAAATAATACTATATTAGTGTAATAATTGTGATATGTTATATGTATCCTTGTTATGTGTTGATGATCTAACAAAATTAATGTTAAAAATCAGAGGGAACCTGTTATATATCCTCAAGTACTTAAGGTCAACAAGCATCAAGTCGGGGGTATGGTTCAATTCTTTAGAGCCAGAGAAACAACAGAGGGAACAGATGGACGACATCAGTTACCTTGGTGACTGTACTGGTCAACCCCCAAATAGCTATAAAGTTGCTGCCTGCACATGCAACAGTGCAAACTGTGCGGCAGTCAACTTTATGGGAAATGCCCTTGTACCAAACATGCTTACATCATTCAAGTGATGTTACTTATGCAATATTAACATTGAATAAAAGGTAAAACATCACTCACACACTCAAGAATCATCAAGCACTCTCTCAAGTGATCAATCAATATGGCAAGTGATTCTCAAGGGCATCAAGAACAAAGAAAACATAACAAAGGATCAGTTCCCTGTATTGAGTTATTACATGTTCTTAGTTGTGTTGCACCTTTGTTAAAGTACTTGACTTGTAATTCCTACTAAGCTTAGTTAAAAGCATTGTGTTGGAAACATTTGTAAATCATAAACCTCTGTGTTTGTGTCTTGGCTAGAGTTAGTTGAGTTGTAAGTCTTTGTAATAGAGTTATTACAAAATGGCTTGTAATAGAGTTGTTAAAGTTAGTGAGAGATTAAGAGGTTAATTTCTAGGTTACAATAGGTTGTAATCTAATATTTTCTCCGTAGTGAAATTGAAATCCTACAAGGGTAGGTCATGGTTTTTAATCCCGTGAGCTGGAAGTTTCTACGTAAAACTCCATTGTGTCATTTACTTACTGTATCGTCTGTTCTGTGGGAACTAATAGAGAACCTGGTTCTCTATATAGTTTGGTGGACCCTTAGATTCTATCAATTGGTATCAGAGCGGGTTTTTTCTATCAGGCTAACACCTAGAAAAAATCGTCACGGCTGCTCCGCCAAACTTTGATGAAGGCCAATCTACCTATAGGCCACCAAGATTCAACGGCCAATATTATGGATGGTGGAAGATAAGGATTCACGACTTCATCACGACTGAAGACTCAGAGCTCTGGGATGTCATCTGCGATGGACCCTTCGTCCCTACAAAGACCATTGGTGATCCAGCAGTAACAGTTCCCAAAACAAGAAAAGAATTCAATGATGCTAAATCAGAAGGCCATAGAGTCTGAACATTCGAGCAAAAAAAATTCTTGTATGTGGTATTTGTCACGACCCCAAAATACTTAGTTGTGAGGGCGCCTGTCGTGATACCAGGAAAGCCCCACATTTCATTGAAACCAAATTTGTTTTTCAGAAAAATTATAAAATTAGAAGCAAGATACTGATAATAATTCATTTGAAAGTTTAAGACAACATTAAAGCAAATTCCAAAACCAACCCCAGATCTAGTGTCACACGAGCTACTATAACATAATATCAAAAATACAAAAATAGACAATATAGTCTGTCAAATGAAAGTGCAACAGGTAAATAAAGAAGGAGCAATCGAGGTTGCGATCGCCAATTGCTACCTCGAAGACTCCTGGAAACTCTAATGATCAATCAACCACTGCTACCGGGCCTCGATGAACCTGGATCTGCACACAAGGTGCAGGGGGTAATGTGAGTACACCAACTCAGAAGTAACGAACCCAAACTATGGGCTGAGAGGTAGTGACAGACTAAACCTCAGAATTTCAATAGGCAGCGTACAGAAATTAGACATGCTAACAGTTTATCAGAAATGAACAAATATGCCAAGTATGCCAGTATACTCTACATGCCATCATATAAATGTATGAAACTAGTGTGGAAGTGCACATAGTGTTCACAACCCTCACACAGCAGTCCACTCAATACCGTATATGTCTCTCAGGCCCAGGGAAGGTCCATCCCGGAATGTACATAAGCATCGGTGACCGTGGTCACTTGGTACTGAGGAAAAGGCCAATTCAGCCCCCATGGAAGATCCATCTCCGGAAATACAACACTTGGACATGATCCATGTCCAGGGACAATCCACCCCTCACATATCATCAACTTCGGACAAGGTCCATGTCCAGGGAATATCCATCCCTCAATATCAATGCTCTCACTGGTGTCTAAAGACTGCGGAGGGGCCTTAATGGCTCAAGCGCTATATCAAGCCAACGAAGGCATGATTAAAGTATCGATGCGGTGTGCAGTCCGATCTCATAACTGTCTCAACAACAGGCTCTCAGCCTCACACAGTCATTACTCTCCAGTCTCACTCATAGGGCTCACATATGTATAAATCAGCCCAAAACAATGATAAACATGCATATAATTAACAATTTCTGAGACTGAGGCATGTAATGATATGCTATAACAGGACTGAGTATATGAAATTAAATAATCACAAAATGAGATAGTAATATACGACCACTCGGGTATCAGCATTTTCGGCGTGAAGCCTTAGCATTTATACTTAACATGATTTCTAACATGTTCACATTAACCACATAACAGAAGTGCGGATATCAATCAGTTATAGCTACTACACGGTGCCATGGGATGAGCTAGGCCACAATTTACTCGGTGCACGCCCGCACGCCCGTCACTTGGCATGTGTGTCACCTCAATTATAGTCAAATATCATGTAGTTCGGGGTTTCGAACCTTCAGAACCAAGTTTGGAACGTTACTTACCTCAAAACCGGCTAAAATCCTAACCCACAGTGCCTTTGCCTCTAGACTCGGACTCCCGGTGCTCCAAATCTACCAAAAATCATATTCATATCATTATTATATGCCAAGGAACGAAGCCCATTCGAAAATTATCAAAATTATCCAAAAATTTCGAAATTGGCCAAACCTGACCCCTGGGCCCACGTCTCGGAATTCGATAAAAATCACAAAAATAGAGTCCTCATTCCCTCACGAGTCTACCCATATCAAATTCACCAAACTCCGACCTCAATTGCCCACTTAAATCATCAAAAGAAATTCTCAAACTTTCCTCCCATTTTCCCCCAATTTCCACTCTAATTTCTCAAATTAAATGATAAAAATCGAGACTAAATCATGGAATTAACCCAAATATGATGGAAGAAAACTTACCTCAAGAACTCAACTGAAAATTCTTTCAATTTCCACCTTCTCCTAAGCTCTCTAATGGGTTTTTGAAATTATGGACTAAACCCTCATTTTGAACTTAAAGTTTCTGCCCAGGTGTTTTATTCACTGCGATCGCGTGGGAAATAATATCACTGCCCACGCTTACCTTACACGATCACAAACATCAACACGCGATCGCGATTAAGTGAAACTCAACCCCACTCAATCGCATACCTCCTCACGCGATCGCGAAGCATAACCATCCCGGCCTCACGCGCCCTCTTCCTTCTAAGTGAACGCGAACAAGGCCACGCGTTCGCGAAGCTCAAAGGCTGCCCTCTCATGCGATCGCATCCTCCCTTTTGCGATCGCATAAAACAACTTAGCCATCCCCCTCCGCTAAGCCTACGCGTTCGCAGGAATCCCTACGCGATCGCATAGGAGAAAACCAGAACCAAACACCAGAAAAATCTGCCATCATCCAAGACCCAAAAATTGATCCGTTAACCACCCGAAACTCACCCGAGGCCCTCGGGACCTCAGCCAAACATGCCAACAACTCCCACAAACTCATTCAAACAAATTAGTCGATCCTTAGAAATACCAAAACAACACAAAAATATCAAAATCACATCGGATTCAAGCCTTTGAACTTTGAGATTTCTAAATTTTGCCAAAGATGCCAACACGTCCGATTGACCTGAAATGTTGCGCACACATCCAAAATGGCACTACGAACCTGATCTCACTTCCGGAATTCCATTCCAACCCCGATAGCCTATTTTCCACTGTCGATCGGAAATTGCCAAAAACTCAATTTCGCCAATTTAAGCCTAAATCTACTCCGAGCCCCAAATTCACATTCCGAACACACTCCTAAGTCCCAAATCACCTAACGAAGCTATTCGAGCTATAAAATCCACATTCCGAGGTCGTTTACCTATAAGTCAACTCCCGATTGACTTTTCTAACTATTAAGCTCTTTTAAGAGACTAAGTGTCTCAATTCTCACAACGACCACTCCGAAACCGAACCAACCAACCAACACGTCATGAATGAGCTAAATAACATATGATGAAGCTGAAATAGAGGAAACGGGTTTAATCTCACGAAACAACCGGCCGTGTCGTTACAGTATTTGTCCTGATGAATACAACAGAATTTCAGTATGCCAATCTGCTAAGGAGATTTGGGAATATCTCCAAACAACTCATGAAGGGAAAACCCAAGTTAAGCAATCAAAGATTGACATGCTTACCACAGAGTACGATATTTTCAGGATGAAAGACGATGAGTCCATCTAGGACATGCATACTCAGTTCACCTCCATCATCAATGTGCTTCATTCTCTGGGAGAAATCATTCCAAGGAACAAACTTGTCAGGAAAATACATAGTGTTTTACCCAGTTCCTAGGAAAGCAAAGTAAATGCTATCACAAATGCAAAGGATCTGCAGAACCTAACCATTGATGAACTTATTGGTAATCTGAAAACTTATGAGAAGAAGAAGAAGAAGAAGGGAGCCCAAAATGGAGAAGAACTTGGTCCTTAAGACGGACAACAATGACTCAGGTGGTGAGGATGCTAATATGGCTTACCTGACAAAAATATTTCAGAAAATGGTTCGCAGAAATGGAGGCTTCCAAAAAGGGGCAGCTCCAGCAAGCCAAAAGGTTATGACCTATGTCATAAGTGTGGTAAGCCAAGACACTTCATCAAGGATTGTCATCTCCACAAGCAAGATCAATACAAACACAACAAAGATAAAGCAGCTAATAGGAACCCAGTTCCTAACAAACGTTTCAAGAGAAAAAATATCGCGGACAATGTTGTGAAACAAGCTCTTGCTGCATGGGGAGGCTCTTCCAACAAATCTGAAGAAGATGATGATCAAGGTGACAGCTCCATGATGGCAGTGGAAAGTGAAGCAATTGGGTATGGCTCTTTCTTTGCCTTGATGGCATAGTCTGACGATGATGATGAGGTAAACTTTCTAGATGTTCAAAGAAATCTGAAATCCTATTCTCTGAAAAAACTTATGTCCATGGAAAATGTTTTAATTTATGCTTATCATAGTCTTATAAATGATAAAAATGCATTAACGATGGAACTAGGAGAAGCAGAACAGTCGAGAGATGATCTAGTAGTCGTTGTAGTAGATTTAAAAGAAACTATTGAGAGTCTGAAGAGAGAAAAGGATGCCTTAACTGAAATAATTGCAAACATAGAACATGAGAGAGATGATCTAGTGGTTATTGTGGTCGATCTAAAAGAGACCATTAAGTGTGTTAAAAAGGAGAAAGAAGCTTTAATTGAAAAGGTTGCTAACATAGAGCATGAGAGAGATGACTTATTAGTAGTGGTTGTAGATCTGAAGGATACAGAGTAACTAAAAGGAGAAGGTAGGCATGAGATTCTTCAAAAGGGAAAGGAAGTTGCGAATGAAACATATCTTAGGCTTGAAGATGAATTAAAATCAGTGAAATCTAGTTTGTGTGTTGAACTCGAGAGAAACAAACAACTACAGAAAGATCTAGGTAGAGTCAAGAGTGATCTCAAAAAATCACTTAAGTGGACCTGGTCCTCTGATGCTATCACTGCCATGTATAAGAACAATGGGGGAAACAAACAGGGAATCGGGTTCCAAAGGGAAAAAACTCCTTACAACCCTCATAACAAGTATGTTATTGTACTTGACAACTGGCTCTGCGCTCACTGTGGTAACACTAGGCACTTTAAGGAAACCTGTAAGGCCAGGTTTCAGTCTCAACAGAAAAATAAAGTTTTTTCTAAAAAGGTAACTACTGCTAGAGAACCTTGTCCCTTATATAAAAGACGTATGATGCCTGCTTGGACCAAAATAACCCTTATTCACCCTTTTCCTCATTATAAGGGACCCAAACTTGTTTGGGTTCCTATGTCTAACCCTTGATTTCCTTGTTTGAGAGAGAAGTGAAGGGGAGCAACCAATAATGGTACATGGAAAGTAGTTGCTCAAAGCACATAACTGGAAGCACAAACGATTTCCTTTTACTGAAGGCCCTGCAAGTAGGGAGTGTATCCTTTGAAAGTGGCAAGAAGGGATACATTCTGGGAGTTGGAAGGATTGGGAAGTCTCTCTCACTTAACTGAAAATGTGTACTATGTGAATGGATTGAAGTACATCTTGCTGAGTGTTTCCCAAATCTGTGACAAGGGAAAAAATGGAATTTGTGCCAAAGATATGCACAGTCACTAATCTTGTGACTGGTGAAGTGGTTTTAGTGGCTAAAAGATACAAAAATATCTATGTTGCTGACTTTGAGTCCTTGGAGAGGTGATCTCAGCTATCTGAGTGTTGTTGATGATGATGATGAACTATGGAATAGAAGGCTGCGTCATGCAAGTTTTACGTTGCTGAACAAATTGATCAAGAAGGACCTGTTTTGTAGTCTACCCAAGTCAAGCTTCAAGGATCACAAGGTGTGTGATGCATGTGTAAAAGGAAAGCATGTCAGATCCTCTTTCAAGCCCAATAGAAAGTTAGTACCTGAAGGCCACTTGATCTCCTCCACATGGATCTATGTGGACCTATGAGGGTTCAAAGTAGAAGAGGAAAGAAGTACATCTTTGTTATTGTGGACGACTATTCCAGATTCACCTAAACTCTATTTCTCAGAACCACGGATGAAACCTTTCAAGTGTTTGATGTATTTTTCAAGAAGATCCAGGTGAAGATGAGCAATAACGTAGCAAGTATCAGGCCTGACCATGGGACAAAATTTGATAATTCCAAATTAAATGAATTCTATGCTGAAAACGACATCACTCACAATTTTCCAGCTCCAAGGACACCACAACAAAATGGTGTTGTGGAGAGGAAGAATAAGACTCTTGAAGACATGGCAATAACAATGTTGATTAACAGTGGCATTGTAAAAAGTTTCTGGGCCAAAAGCAGTCAACACTGCATGCTACTTGGTAAACAAGTGTATGATCAGTTCCCTTCTGAACAAACCTCCATATGAACTACTGAATGGAAGGAAGCCCAAGCTGACACATTTAAGGACTTTTGGCTATAAATGTTTTGTTCTCAACAATAACAAGAAAGCACTTGGAAAATTTGATGGCAAAAGTGGTGAAGGAATCTTTCTAGGTTATTCATCACAAAGCAAAGCCTATAAAGTGTACAACAAAAGAACTCAATGTATTGAGGAAAGCATACATGTGATTTTTGATGAATCTCACCACTCCTGTGAAAAAGATTTGCATGATAAGATTGATCAAGACGGAGAACAGTCAATTGTCCCTGGTGAAGTCATTGACATGGCAAATGGAAAGGCTGATATGATGAGTCACGTCACTGAATCAAATGAGGATGGTTCAACTATATCTCCAACTGATGGAGAGGAACCTAGTCCCTCAATCACAACAACTAAAGCTGAGAACAGAGTTGTCAATGCTATCCAAGGAACCCCACATGCTGAGATGAGAAGCAGCCAAGGATCACAGTCAGAAATACCTGGATCGTCTAACAATGAGATTCAAGTGTCTAACTGGAAGCACAAAAGTTCACATCCTCTTGAAAACATAATCACTCCTCTTGATTCAGGAATTCAAACCAGATCAAAGACAAGAAAATCACTTGCCTTCTCAGCCTTTCTCTCTCAAATAGAGCCCAAAAATATCACGGAAGCATTAAAAGATGCAGACTAGATTACAGCTATGCAAGAAGAGCTCCATCAATTTGAGAGGAACAACGTATGGCACCTGGTTCCACAACCTGCTGACCGAACTGTTATAGGAATCGGGTGGGTATTCAGGAACAAACTTGATGAGCTTGGAAACACAACAAGGAAAAAGGCAAGGCTAGTAGTTCAATTCTACAATCAGGAAGAAGAGATTGACTATGATGAAACTTTTTCTCCAGTTGCTCGAATGGAGGCAATCAGAATTCTTATTGTTGTTCTATCGCATATGGAATTCAATCGTTCCAAATGGATGTCAAAAGTGCATTTCTGAATGGTTTTCTAAAGGAAGAGGTCTTCGTAAAGCAACCACCTCGATTTGAGAATCATGAGCATCCTGAGCACGCCTTTAAACTTGACAAGGCTTTGTATGGGCTAAAGCAGGATCCTCGCATTTGGTAGGAAAGGTTGTCAAAATTTCTTCTAGAAAATGGTTTTACAATAGGAGAAATTGACAACACCCTTTTTCTAAAGAAACGGGGGAGGAACCAGCTCATTGTGCAAGTCTATGTTGATGAAATCATTTTTAGAGCAACGAACGATTCTCTATAGGAGAAATTTGCAAAACTCATTGGGAGTGAGTTTGAAATGAGCATGATGGGAGAATTGAATTTCTTCTTGGGTTTACAAGTTAAGCAAACTCCCAGGGGGGCAATGATAAGACAACAAAAGTACTTTAAGGAGATACTGAATAGATTTGACATGGAAGCATCAAAAATCATTGATACTCCCATTTCCACAACCACTCATCAGGAGATAGATGAACCTGGTTCCTCTATGAATGAGACAATGTATAGAAGTATCATAGGGTCACTCTTGTATCTCACAGCAAGCAGACCGGATATTGTTTTTAGTATAGGTCTTTGTGCCAGGTTTCAATCTAATCCAAAGGAATCTCATCTGAAGGCAGCCAAGAGAATCCTGAGATATCTCAAAGGAACACATGACCTGGTTCTCTACTATGCCTCAGGAGACAATTTTGTTTTAATTGGGTATGCTGATGCTGATTACGTTGGATATCTGGTGAATAGGAAAAGCACTTCTAGCATGGAACATTCTCTACGTTCATGTCTGATTTCATGGGGTACAAGAAAACAAAACTCAGTGGCCCTCTCAACTACAGTAGCTGAATATGTGGCGGCTGCCTCTTGTTGTGCTCAATTGATGTGGATTAAGCAGTAGCTCGAAGACTTTGGTGTGTTTTCTGATTGCGTTCCCTTACTATGTGACAATACCAATGCTCTTAACATGGCCAAGAATACAGTTCAACATAAGAGAACAAAGCACATCGATGTGCGACACCATTTTCTCAGAGACAATATTGAAAAAGGGCTCTCTGTATGAAATTTTTGCAGCACAGAAGATCAAATTGCAGACATATTCACCAAAGCACTGAGCATATAACACTTTGAAAGGAATCTCTTGGCACTAGGGTTGAATCAAGCAGAGGACCTAGTCCCTCGATGATTGTCTATGAAAGAAATGCAGGTAAAATAGCTAAAAAGTATTTTCTGGAAAAGTCTAACTCATCTCTATACCGTTACAGGTAGACACGCATGACGATTACAGAGCAAACAAGCAGCTAATGCATTGCACGTTGGCCAAATGATGATGCTTACATTTGCAAAATCTGTCAGGGAACCTGGTTCCCTCGGCACAGGTTAGTAGTTCCTATGTACTCTTATGCACAATTTAACGGTTGAAAATGGTGCCACGTTATTGAGCACTGGTTCCTACACTCCCCACTCCGACCAATCAAAACCCTAAGACAGAGTCACAACCACCCTCTACTTTCTCTCCAACTCAATCGAGCACTGGTTCTCATCGGAGTCGCAAAACTCTGACTCCCAACAAGTTTGTGGCTATGACCTCTCCTTCTGCCTTGCCGGGAAAAAATGGTCGAAGAGGATATAGTAGAGGGAGATAAAGATCAAGAAATTTCTAGTCTACAAATGGAAAACACTCTGCCAAATACCAAGATGTGGGTCATATTTATGTTGAATCGACAATGACAGCCTTTGGCCTTAATTCTACAGGTACTACTCCTCCTACTTCTGATTTTACCATGGGGTAACAAGGACAAGATGACATAGAAAATATGTTATCAATAGCTTCTGAGGGAAGTGTTATTGGGGGTGGTGAAGGTGTGTTTGAGTCTTAGGGGGAACAAAATAGTACACTAGTGGAGAGTAGGGAATTGGTGCCTGTTGAAACATCAGCACCGGACAGTACTACTTGGGCACCAACTAAGGGACCTGATCCCTCCACCCAAGAGGATCCAACCCCTGGTTTCTCTCAAGCACCCCGGGTCAGTATTGGTCTTGCTCCCTCTCCTCGCTTCTACGTTGAGTCTTTTGTCCATAGTTGTTCCTGAAATGAGATCTTTATCTGTGGAGGAGAATGAGGACAGTGAAGATGATTATGAAAATGTGTCCATTGCTAGTTTTTCACCAGGGCTAGGAGTAGACAAGCTACTCCTCAAGATCCAACTCCTAAGAGACCTACCACTAGGTTGCAAAAGAAGTAGGCTCTTGAGTCTGTTCTTAGGAAAACCAAAAAAGAACAAAAGAGGAGAAAATTAGTAAAGGATGAGAAGATTGAAAATGAGAAATTAGTGTCTGCACTAGTTGTCAATGTTGATGATGAGTTGGATGAGGAACCTGGTTCCTTAACTCGCAAGTTTTCACAGAAGCATACTATTCCTAAGTCCAAAAAGGAGTCATGTGTGAGTACGGAGAGTTTGATCAAAGTTGAAGGTGAAAAGTCTGGTGAAAAGGTAGTTGAGGAATCTAGAGTAAAAGTGACAGAAGAATAAGTTGAAAAAGTGTCTGAGAAAAGGATGTCTCAGAATTCTGCTGAGAAAAGAAAGAATGCTCGAAAATCAGTGAAATGGAAGGCTGATGCCAATGAGCAACCAGGCTCCTCAAAAAAGACCAAGGTTGGTGATACCTAAGATGCTGGTAAGGAAAAATTGAAAAGCCAAAATGTGTTGCGGGGCCGTACATTTGCCCCTGATATTCTGGATATGATCGGAATGCACCAATTGGTGGAGATATGTGAATCCCAACACTGGACACATCTATTTATAAGTGACAATCCTAAAGTTTATGAGGAAGAGGTGCGCATTTTTTATGTCGACTTATTTACAGTTGAGGATGATCATATTTGTATGATGGTTAATGGTGTTGATTTTGTGATGGACTCTACTATGCTAATTTTGGGATTACCTACTGAGGGTATGTCTTATGTTTAGAGAACCTGCTCTTCGAACTTCAGAAAAGCTATCTTGAAGGATAAGGCAGTTCAACAAGGGGAATGGGTACACAAGAAGGCCATCCTTCCAGTGTACCAACTACTGTTTGAATTTGTGAACAAGGTTCTCCTTCCTCATGCAGAAAGATGGTCCATTACGTCGTAAGCAGACCTGTTTCTCATGGAAGCACTGGATGGCTACACAACTATAAACCTTCCTGGCATTATGATAAAGCATATGCAGAAGGTGGCAGAGTTCAAGGATAGTAATCATGAGCTGCCTTACGGATTCCTCCCCACTAAGGTCTTTGAGTTCTTCAAAGGCCCTTTGGGAAAAGCTAAAGTGGGTACCCGTAAGCAAACCTTCTCCAAGACCATCCTCGAGGAATGTGAATGCATTGATAAAAGTGAAGGGGTTGGCAGAACTTCTACTATCTCCCAGTAGATCAACGCTCAAAACAGTGTCACTGAAGAGATAAGGAAGCTAAAGGCAAGGAATGCCATTCTTGAGGGTCAGCTCATTCAGATTCAGGAGGCACCTGGTTCCAGCAGCTCTCAAAGCACAAAGGTGCCCATCTGACCAAAAAAAATGTCGACCTTAGGAAACAGGTTGAGGACCTGAATGAGAGACTGCTCAACGAGCAGGTGTCAACTAAAGCTCGAATGGACATACTTCTTGGAACCCTTGCCTCTTCATCTGGGCCTTCCCCTTCCACTGCTCCCTAAAAAGTGTTCCCTTTCTAGTGTCCAATTCTTAGTGTTTGTCCTCTGTTTTAGTTCTGAAGATGTTTATGACTGGTACTTTTGTTTTTGCTATTTTGTTTTGTAGATGTGTTGGTAACAATGGAGCTGCTCCCTACTTAATATCCAAATATTAATGAAAGATTCCTCCTTTTGTTGTATATGCCTAACTCTTATGTTATGTTTTTAGTCATGTTTGTGTGCACACTTGTGGTATGAGTTAACCAAGCTAGACTTCTTTTTGCTTCTTTCTTGTTACTGGTCTTTTTATGATGCCAAAAGTGGGGAAAATAATTAAGGGGGAACAGATTCAGGTGGAATACAGGATATGTGTATGTCATTCTGGTTCTTACGGGGAACTTCAATTATAAGTTTGTCATCATCAAGGGGGAAATTGATAGGTTATATGTATCCTTGTTATGTTTTGATGATCTAACAAACTTAATGTTAAGAACCAGACGGGGAACCTGTAACACATCCTCAAGTACTTAAGATCAAAAAGCCTCAAGTCGGGGGCATGATTCAATTCTTCAAAGATAGAGAACCAGTATAGGGAACAGATGGACGACATTAGTTCCCATGGTTACTGTACCGGTCAACCCCCAGACAGCTGTAAAGATGTTGCTTGCACGTATAACAGAGATAATTGTGCGACAATAACTTTATGGGGAATTCCCTTGTCCCAAACATGATTACATCATTCATGTGATGTCACCTATGAAATATTAACATTGAAACAAAGGTAAAACATCACTCACACACTCAAGAATCATCAAGCACTCTCTCAAGTGATCAATCAATATGGCAAGTGATTCTCTAGGATCAAGAATAAAGGACAGCAGAACAACGGACGAGTTCCCTGTATTGAGTTATTACATGTTCTTAGTTGTGTTGCACCTTTGTTAAAGTACTTGACTTGTAATTCCTACTTAGATTAGTTAGAAGCATTGTGTAGGAAACCTTTGTAAATCATAAACCTTTGTGTTTAGTCGAGTTATAATTCTTTGTAATAGATTTATTACAAAGTGGCTTGTAATAGAGTTGTTACAAGTTTGGATTAAGAGGTTAATTCCTAGGTTATAATAGGTTGTAATCTAAAGTTTGCTCAGCAGTGAAGTTGAAATCCTACAAGGGTAGGTCGTGGTTTTTAATCCCGTGAGCTAGGAGTTTTCCACGTAAAACTACATTGTATCATTTACTTACTGTATTGTGCATGTGTTCTATGGGAACTAATAGAGAACTTTATTCTCTATATAGTTTGGTGGAACCTTTGATTCTATCAAATTGAAAAAAAGCGATTTAACAAGGTGAAAGATAAAAATAAATGGCATTTAAGTAACAAAAACAAGGTTCACCCCACAAGGGTGATATTTTCCATTGATCCTTCCGACAATAACGGATAATGATAAGCACTTGAATATTTCAATTTTTCTTGGGTCAAGAGAGAAAGATAGAAAGAGAGGAGAAACGGTAAATGTTGTATTAGTCAATAAATAAAGAATCTTCACAGAGAATGTCAATGTTGTTATTTACAAAAAATGTTAAATCCCCCTTCTAGAACTACATGTCTTCCTATTTATAAGGATACATAGGTCACAAAATTCTAGATAGTACAACAGGAAGGAATATCCACTAGAATATTCTCTTAGGGAATCCAAATCCTTGAGCTAGTTGTTACTGCGTACCGAGGGCGAATGCTCGTCTTTGTCTTCCTCTGATGTCGAGCCACCTTAACCTCGACGATGATTTACCTTCTTTACGTGACCTCGACCTTTTGAGGTTATGTCGACACATCACAACATCAACACGCCACAGCCTACAAAGGCTTTATATCCCTTTACCAAGTCAAATAATGACGTGAAGTTTTTCGCCCATACAGTTAGTCCTTCACTTGTCGAGGTCATCCTCGTGGGCGAGCTCGATAACTGGATAATAGTGATCGTGGTCATTGTCTGAGGCAGATAATGTGGCATCGCAGGAGCCACGTATTTCAAACTCTTTTTGTATCGATTTAAGCAACCTTTAGGGAGAGCCTAACGTGGATGGGACGTGATGTCATTCATCATGATGATACATGTTCCCAATACGTTGCGTTAGTACACGTGCAACCTTGATATTGGTTCTGCCATTTCGATTTTTGGCTGCAATCATGATGAGTCACTTCAGATTCGACATTTCTACTTTATAACGAGAAGATGATTATCATTATTCATGTTTTACCATCATTTCCTACTACTTCAAATTTCCTTGGCTTTCCTTGATTCTATTTCTCTTGCTTGTGGCCCTATAACTTTCCCACTCATTTTCTCAATTCTTTTTCTCTCTAACATTCTTTGAACATCTTCAATCATGTCTGACTTACCTTCCGATGTTCATGGCGAAAAGGTTTCTGGTGTGAATGAGGATATCCCAGCTACTTCGTTTGTTGTTACATCTTCCATTCGTGGAGGAGATGCCACCTCCATCATTGAAGCAGAGGCTCTTACATCAGTGGAAGAAGTTATTCCCCGCAACATCGATGCAAAGCCCTATTTACAGAGGCCGTAAGAGGCGGTGACAGAGGTTTTCCGATCCTCATTGATGGTTGAATGCCTAGCAAAATTCAAAGGTAAATATGGCATCTTTGACTAGGTAGAGTTTATACATCGCATGCAAGGATGACGTGTATTCCTATCATCCTGGGTATTGTGCCCTCTATGCCTACCCCTTCATCGTCAGCTACTCTCTTCCTTTTCCGCCTTAGGTGGAGGAGTTCTGTCGTTACTACCAGGTCTGCTCGACCCAGCTTGCGCCTTTGGTCTACAAGGTGGTCAAAATATTATCAAAATTCGCTGAGTTGGCCGATGTTGAGATCACTCTTTGACATATTGTGCATTTGTTTATGCCAACCTTCTAATGTGGCACGATGTTAAATATTTTCCACCGTGAAAGTAAATATCTTGTTGTCAGGATGGACGACAAGGGTAGTCGAAAATTCTGGCTCGACTTTTTCTTTTCAAGACCAACGCTGTCGTGACCGATGCCGCATATTTCTCTGAAACTTGGAACCGTACCCGTAAGTATTCGTTCTTGCCTTTGCATTTCCACGTAGTCTTATATTTCGAGTTTGTGACTTAGCCTTTTTCGTTTTGTAGCTACTACTCGACCTATTAGTGGTGCACCTCGCGTAGGTCCTTCCCTATACCGTAGGGATTCGATATTGGTTGATCTTCTGGCAAAAGTTCAAGTCGGTCATTCCTCAAAAAGGATTTGTCGTCCTTTGAAATGACGTTGCATTGTACTCGCCTATTTTTTGTGCTCATCTTCTTTGCACTTCTTCTAGGTTCTGTTAGGGAGGTTGCAAGAAAGAACGTGGCACCGACGCCTTCCTTTAGAAGAAGAAGGGTTGTTGATTCCTCTACCCTCGCCTTCGTCTCGAGTGCTACGCCCATCCCTTCCTTAGCTCCATCCCATATCGAGGACAAGGAGGTTTCCTCGTATGATCTGGACTTGAGGCCCCATAAGAGGAAGGTCGTAGATGCAAGAGCAGGTGTGCCCACAATAGTCAACTTATTTGAGGATGAGATCGTGGTGCGAGAGACCGTGACAATATTTATCGAGGAGGACGTTGGGGCAGCCTTTGAGGAACTTGCACCAGGTTTGGAGGAGATCAAGGTTATTGTTCCGTTGTGACTTAAAGGGGAGGAAGTTGTTATGAACGCCTTCAATGGGGATTCGGCACGTCCTAGGAGCGGGGAGGCCTCATCTTCTGGGCCGTCTCAAGAGGCTTCTCCTGCTGATAGGGGAAGAGACAAGATGCACGTCGATCAAGGTGATAAGATGGTTGAACTCAATGGAGATAAGTTCGATTCCGACCTCAATCCTGAGGATCTCGAGATGATAGATAGCGTGACTAATTAGGTCCAAGTTAGAATAGATGGGGGATCGAGGACTATTACGATCTAAGTGAATCGTGATTTGCTAAAATATATTGAGTATGTGGTTCATGCCTTCGATCCCCTGTACTCTGAATCTAAGCATGAGACTCTCGAGGATCTGAGTGATAACACCATGTCCAGGAGCATTGTTTGACTCACTCTCAAGGTAAATTTCTTCCTTCTTTTCTCATTCTCTCTTCTTAGCTTCAGTTTTCTTCTGAGTCTTAATTTTACTTACTCTTGTTTTCTTTTGTTTGTAGATTGTTATCTTGGAGATCAAGAGCGTGCGGAGAGAGAATAAATGAAACAAAGTACGAGGAGTTTCGAAGGACCTATAAGGAGGCGGAGAGACTGCGAAGGAGCTGAGAAAGAAGGATGAAGAGTTGCTCATGTATGTGGAGCAGTTCAGCGCTCTCGAGGGAGATTTGAAAGGAAAGAGGAGGAGTTTGAATTGAATAGGTTCTTAGAAGACTAGTGTCGCTATCTCTAGAGCCGAGTTGATCAACTGCAAGGTCAGTTGACTGAAAACCAATTCGAAATGGACGAGCTTAGGGAGGAGGTCACTGACAAGCAGCAGCTTCTCGAGGAGACGCTCCCGGATGGAGACTCAGAGAAAGGCCTCTCTTTGGTAATTGGCTAACAAAGACCTTCGTGCTAACCAGGACAATGTTCGGTCAAAGGCCAAAGCTAAAGAAGCCAGACTTGAGGAGAAGATTGGTGATAGATATCGAGGGTCCACCAAACTATATAAACAACCAGGTTCTCTATTAGTTTCTACTGATTACGCACACACACAGCAAAATGTAAATAACACTGAGATTTTTTACGTGGAAAATTCCCAGCTTAACGGGACTAAAAATCACGACCTACACTTGTAGGATTTCAACTTCATTACTGAGCAAATTTCAGATTACAACCTATGTAACCTAGGAATTAACTACTTAATCCCTTATTAACTTGTAACACACCTATTACAAGCCACTTTGTAATACCTCTATTACAAATACTTCACAACTTGACTAACTCTAGACAAGACACAAACACTGAAGTTTATGATCTACAAGAGTTATCTAATCAATGCTTTTAGACAAGCTAAGGAGGAATTACAATTGAAAAACTATTATAAAGTTACAACTCTACTAAGGACATACAAAGACTTAATATGGGAACTGGTCCGTAGCAGTGTTGTTCTTTGTTCTTGATGCACCGGAGAATCATTTTTGTTGATGATCAATCACTGAGAGTACTTGAGTAATTTCTCTAGTGTTCAAGTGATGTTTCTTCATTTGATAAATGTTAATATAACATTGATGACATCACTTGAATGATGTAAGCAACTTTGTTATAAGATCTTTCCCAATGGAAGTGACTGCTTCACTGTGTTGTACTGTTGCGTGTGCAGGCACTCTATTTCTAGCTGTGGAGGGGTTACTTGGTAAGATCACTAGGGAAATCGAAGACCATCAGTTCCCCTTGTTGATACTTTAACTTCTAAGATTCTGATGAACATCTCCCGCTTAAGTCTAGTTGTATTCATGCGCTTGGGAATGTGTACCAACAGTAAATCAGGTTCCTTATATGGTTCTTGATATTAAGTTTGTTAAATCATCAAAACATAAAACAAAGGTAGTTATAACCTATCAATTTCCCCCTTTTTGATGATGACAAACTTATAATTGAAAATTCTACGAAGAACCACAAATACCAAATGGAGAATCAGGAACCTCAGTGAGTTCCCCCCTGAATCAGTATTCCCCCTTAAGCTGTGCACATCATTATTCAATTATTCAAAATCAATCTTCCCTCTTTTTGCATCATAAAAATCATACATCAAGTAAAAATCATAAAGAAGTCTAGCGTGGTTCACTCATGCCACTTGTGTGCACACAACATGATAGAAAACAGAGACAAAAGAGCAATAGCATAGATAGAAAAAGGGGAAAAGCTTGCGTAAACCAAATTTGGATTGTACAGCCAGGAGAAGAATCATTGTTACCATCCACAATTCCAAAAAAAACAAAAACAAGTACCAGAAACAAAACATCATCAAAACATAGTTAAAAGAGAGATACTGGAAACTAGACACTGAGGGGATATTTCTTAGGGCATTGGAGGAAGAGGGCTTTGAGGAGGTGGAAAGGGATTTGAGGGCAAGATCCATGCGAGCATTCGTGAACATTTGCTTATTGAGAAGTTTCTCCTTTAGGTCCTCATCTTGTTTTCGGAGCTCAGCATTTTCCTTCGTCAGGTGGGCAAAATCTGAATTGTGAGAACTACTAGAACTTTGGGCCTCTTGCAACTTACTAAGCTGATTCTCAAGAATCGTGTTCCTTGCCTTCAACTTTCTTATCTCCTCTATGGCACTATTCTGGGTACTGATCAGTTGAGAGATAGTAGAGGTGCTTCCAACTCCTCCGACCTTGTCAATGCATTCACAGTCCTCAAGGGTGGTCTTGGAGAAGGTCTGCTTCTGGGTGCCTACTTTGGCTTGTCCCAGAGGTACCTTAAAGGACTTGAAGAATTTTGTGAGGAGGAACGCGTAAGGTAGACCATGGTTTCCGTCCTTAAAATATGCCACCTTTTGCATGTGCTCAATCATGATTCCAGGCAGATTGATGGTGGTAAAACTATCCAGGGCTTCCATAAGGACTAGGTCAGTTTGGATGTGATAGATCTCCTCTCAGCTCAAGGAAGCAGCACCTTGTTAACCATCTCAAAAAGCAACTGATAGACTGGAAAGAGTGCCTTTTCATGCACCCGTTCCCCTTGTTGAATTGTTCTTTCCTTGACAATAACATTTCTAAAATTGGACACACAGGCACCCTGAACAGATGACAGTCCTTCAGCAGGAACTCCAAGAATTTTCCTCAACACAGTAGAGTCCATCACTATGTCCACTCCATTTACCAACACACAAATGTGATCATCTTCAACTCTGAAGAGGTCTGCATAAAAACTCCGCACCTCCTCCTCATACACCATTGGTACATTAACTGTGAACAAATGTTTTCACTGTTAGAACTCACAAATTTCTACCAACAGCCTCATCCCGGCAAGATCCCTAATGTCGGGGGGAAATGTGCGGCCCCACAACACTTTCTGATACCTCAGTTTCTCTTTCCCAGAACATAGAAACTCACCAACTTTTGCTTTCTTTGAAGAACCGGGTTCCTCATCATCATCCATCTTTCTTCACTAACTTGTGAATGGACTATCCCATCTCCACTGATTTTTCATGTCCATATTCACCAAACTTATCCACTTCTTCATCACCATACTTGTCACCACTCTCTTTCACTGTCTTACCACCAGATTGCTTCACATATATTTCACTAGAAGTATCATCAGCACTCTTGGAAGGACTCTCAAAACTTGAAGAAGTGTGTTTTTCGGATTGAGAGAGAGTGTGCATCTGCCTTAAGGGCTTGCGAACCAAGGAACTAGGTTTCTCTTCGGCTTCCTCATCAACTACATCAACCACAGGAATATCCTTTTCCTATACAACTTTTCTATCTCTGACCAGCTTTCTCCTTCTTTGACTCATTTGACTCTACTTGAGAGCAGACTCTTAAGCCTCCTTTTTCTTCAACTGTGTAGTGGGTCCCTTAGGGGTTGGCTCTGATGTTTCCACTAGGCTTACTCCTAACCCTGATAAAAGTGTTAATCACCATATCATCTGGGTCTTCTTTACTGTTAGACTGCATCTCAGGCACTTCAGGGGCTCAACATAGAAGTGGGGAGAAGTAGCAGGATCAGAACTGACCTGGGGACATGACCCCTGACTTGGATCCTTCGTAGAGGTATCAGGTCCATCATTTGGGACCCCAATAACATCATCATGTTCCGGTTGTTCAAATGGCACAGGTTCTCCCCCTTCTTCTATGGCTGAGGCTCTTCCCCTTAAGGCTTAGACCCCTTACACCTTCCTCTATGATAACCCCTTTAGAAGAGATGAAGAGCATATTTTTTATTGCCTCATTTCCTTGTGGTTCCATGTAAATTTCAACAGAGGGAGGAGTGATACCTGTAGAATCACGACCTTTCATGGTTGTTTCAACATTGTCATGACTAACCGCTGGATTTTCATTAGAGGGCTCATCCATGGCGAGATTCGATGTTTCTTGATTTCCTTCTTGAACAAAATCACCCTTTTCACCCTGTTCACTCTGTTTAACCGGCGAGACTGGAGGAGGACTGGCATTCTTAGACTTGCTCGGAGTCGAGGTTTCGTGACTTTGATGAGGATAAAAATCTGAGTTGGTAGGAAATGGAGTAGAGTGTGGAGGAGACTCTGCTCTAGGGTTTGGACTGGTGGTTGTGTTGGGTGAGGAGTCTACCGCTGGAGTTCTAATTGGTGTGGACTCAATGGGGGTACTGTCGGGTACACTGGTAGTTGCTTAAGTTTCAGATATGGTGAAGTTTTACTGGAAGAGGTTGTGGATTGAGAAGAGAGAAGACAAAGGGAAATTTTTAAAATTTGGAAGTGAAGGGTTGTGACATTGATGGATGTATTTATGAAAAGTGAGGGACCGGTTATGAAACGGTAGAAATTTTGCTTAGGGAGTCGGGTCGTTCAATAGCAGGTGAGACGCTTTAGCTGAAAAGACACAACGTAAAAAGACTGACATGCTGATGATGTGAAATTGTTTTTGTCCATTTTAAAATGTGTATAAGAAAACAAAGAAGATACTAACCTGTGACAGGAGAACCATGTTCCCAGACAGGTCTTGCAAGTGTAAGCTTAACCCCTCAGTATATATTGCAATAGTTGCTCTATAATCATCATGCGTGTCTACCTGTAACAATATAGAAATGAGTTACACTTATCCAGAAAACACTTTCGCTAATTTACCTATATATGTCTTTCATAGCCAATCATTTGGAACCAGGTACTCAATTGGGTTTTATCAACCCCAGTGCAAGACGATTCCTCTTAAAATGTTCTCTACTCAGGGCTTTGGTGAAGATGTATGCAATTAGATCTTCGGTACTGCAAAACTTCATACAAATGAGCTGTTTTCAATATTGCCCCTGAGGAAGTGATGACGTACATCAATGTTCTTGGTCCTCTTGTGTTGGGCTATATTTTTTGCCATGTTGAGTGCACTTGTATTGTCACACAAGAGAGGTACACAATCTGTGTACACCCCAAAGTCGTCTAACTGTTGCTTGATCCACAACAATTGAGCACAACAAGAAGCAGCTTCTACATATTTTGCTTTAGCAGTTGAGAGTGCCATTGAATTTTGATTCCTTGTACCCCATGAGATAAGACATGAACCAAGAAAATGTGCCATTCCAGACGTGCTTTTCCTATCCACCAGATATCCTGCATAATCATCATCAGCATATCCAATAAGATTAAAATTATCACCTGAAGGATAGTAGAGAACCAGGTCCTGTGTTCCTTTAAGATATCTCAATATTCTTTTAGCAGCGTTCAAATGAGATTCCTTTGGATTTGACAAGAACCTTGCATAGAGACCCATGCCGAACACAATGTCTGCTCTACTTGCAGTGAGATATATGAGTGACCCAATGATGCCTCTATACATAGTTTAATTTACAGGAGAACCAGGTTCATCCATGTCTAAACGTGTAGCTGTGGAAATGGGAGTGTCAATAACGTTTGATGCTTCCATGTCAAATCTTTTCAGCAGCTCCTTGATGTACTTCTGCTGGCTTATCAATGTTTCCTTTGTAGATTGCTTCACTTGAATTCCCACAAAGAAATTTAATTCTCCCATCATGCTCATCTCAAACTCACTCCCCATGAGTTTTGCAAACTCTTCACAAAAACAGAGTCAGTTGTGGCTCCAAAAATGATATCATCAACGTATACTTGAACGATGAGTAGGTTTCTCCCTCGTTTCTTCAAACAAATGGTGTTGCCAATTTTCCCTCTTGTAAAACCATTTTCTAGAAGGAACTTTGACAACCTTTCCTACCAAGCCTGGGGAGCCTTCTTTAACCCATACAATGCCTTGTCCAGGTTGAACACATGCTCAGGATGCTCGTGACACTCAAATCAGGAGGCTACTTAACATAAACTTCATCTTTCAGGAAGCCATTCAGAAATGCACTTTTGATATCCATTTGGAACAGTGTGAATTCCATATGAGATGCAAAGGCAATAGGAATTCTGATAGCCTCTATTCGAGCAATTGGAGCAAATGTCTCATCATAATCAATCCCTTTTTCCTGATTGTAGCCTTGAACTACAAGCTTTGCCTTGTTTCTTCTGGTATTTCCAAACTCATCAAGTTTGTTCCTGAATACCCACCTGGTCCCTATGATAGTACGATCTGCAAGTCTAGGAACCAGGTGCCATTCTTTATTTCACTCAAATTGATGCAGCTTATCTTGCATGGTTGTGATCCAGTCTGCATCATTCAGTGCTTCTTTGATATTTTTGGGTTCAATTTGGGAAAGAAAGGCTGAAAAGGCAAGTGAATTTCTAGCTTTTGATCTGGTTTGTATTCTTGAGTCAAGAAGGGTGATTATGTTTTCAAGAGGGTGTGAGCTTTTATGCTTCCAATTTTATACCTGAATCTCATTGTAGAGGAACCAGGTATATCTGCCTGAGGTTCTTGGCCGCTTCTTACTTCAGCAAGTGGAGTGCCTTGAACTGTATCAACAACTCTATCATTTGCTTCTGTTGTTGTGATCGTGAGACCAGGTTCCACCCAATGGATGGAGAAGTAGTTGCATCTTCTCCACTAGATTCCTTGACACGACTATCATATTTGTCTTCCCATTTGCCATATCAATAACTTCACCTGGAACCAATAAGGGTTCTCCATCTTTATCCGCGTCTCTGCCTTTCTCACAAGAGATGTGAGACTCATCAAAGATCACATGAACACTTTCCTCAACACACTGAGTTCTCTTATTGTATACTTTGTAAGCTTTGCTTTGAGACGATTAATCCAAGAAGATTCCTTCATTACTTTTGGAATCAAATTTTCCAATTCGGTCCTTTCCATTGTTGAGAACATAACATTTGCAACCAAATGTTCTCAAGTGAGTCAGCTTGGTCTTTCTTCCATTCAGCAACTCATAGAGTGTTTTGTTTAAAAGGGACCTGATCATGCACCTGTTCACCAAATAGAAACCAGTATTGACAGCTTCTGCCCAGAAATTCTTTGCAATCCCATTGTCAATTAACATTGTCCTGTTTGTTCTTTCTCTCCACAACACCATTTTATTGAGGTGTTCTTTGATCTGAGAAATTGTGAGTGATACCATTTTCAGTACAGAACTCATCAAATTTGGCATTGTCAAAATCAGCCCCATGATCAGATCTGATGCAGGCTACCTTATTACCCATTTTCACTTGGATCTTTTTGAAAAAAGTAACGAACACTTCAAAAATCACATCCTTGGTTCTGAGAAATAAGGTCCAAGTAAATCTGGAGTAGTCATCAACAATCACAAAGCTGTATTTCTTTCCTCTTCTGCTTGGCACCCTCATAGGTCCACATAGATCCGTGTGGAGAAGATCAAGTGGCCTTGAGGTACTGACTTCTTTTTTAGGCTTGAATGAAGATCTGACATGCTTTCCCGTTGCACAAGCATCGCACACTTTGTGTTCCTTGAAGCTTAACTTGGGCAGACCATGAACCAGGTCCTTCTGGACTAGTTTTTTTATTAACGAAAAGCTTGCAGGCCCCAGCCTTCTATGCCATAATTCATCATCATCATCAACATCCCTCAAACAACTTAGATCACCACTTTGTAGGGACTCAAAATTAGCAACATAAATATTCTTGTATCTTTTGGCTACCAGCACCACCTCACCAATCACAAGATTTGTGACTGTGCATATCTTTGACAAGAATTCCACTTTGTTTCCTTTGTTACATATCTAAGAAACACTCAACGGACTATACTTTAGGCCATTGACATATTACACATTCTCAATTTAGTGAGTGAGTGACTTCCCAATCCTTCCAACTCCTAGAATGTATCCCTTTTTTCCATTTCCAAAGGATACACTCCCTCCTTGCAGGGCTTTCAGTGAAAGGAAATGGATTGTATTTCCAGTCATGTGCTTTGAGCCACCACTGTCCATGAACCATTGTTGGATGCTCCCCTTCACTGCTCCCTGCACAAGGAAATCAAGGGTTAGATTTAGGAACCCAAACAAGTTTTGGTCCCTTGTAATGAGGGAAGGTATGAATGAGTATCTCTTAGTCCAAGCAAGCAGCATGCGTTTTTTTCTATGTGAAGGACCATGTCCTCTAGAAGTAGTTACTTTCTTTGCAAAAACTCTATTTTTCTGATGGGACTAAACCTTGGCCTTGCAGTTTTCCTTGAGGTGCCCATTAATACCACAGTGGGTACAAAGTCAATTGTCGGGTATAGTAACGTACTTGCTATGAGGGTTGAAGGAAGTCTTCTCCCTTTGAAACCTAATTCCCTGCGTATTCCCCCATTATTAATGTATATGGCAGTAATAGCATCAGAGGACCATGTCCACTTGAGTGATTTTTCAAGATCACTCTTCACTCTTCCTAGTTCTTCCTGAAGTTGTTTGTTTTTCTCAAGATCAGCACACAGATAGGTCTCCACTGTATTTAACTTATTTTCAAGCTTAATGTGTGCCTCACTTGCAACTTCCTTTCCCTTTTGCAAATTTCCAGGTCTACTCTCCATTTTAAGTTCCTCAATTGTCTCCTTACTATCACTACTAATAGGTCATCTCTCTCGAGCTCAATATTGGCAACTCCCTCAGTTAGGACTTCTCTTTCCTTTTTTATACACTCAATGGTTTCTTTTAAGTCTACCATAACAACCATTAGGTCATCTCTTTCATGTTCTATACTTGCAATTGTTTCATCTAAGGCATCCTTCTCTTCTCCAGATTCTCTATGGTTTCTTTCAAATAAACTACAACGACTACTAGGTCATCTCTGGTTTGTTCAGCTTCTTCTAATTCCATAGTTAATGCATATTTATCATTTATAATACTATGATAAGCATCAATTATCACATTTTCTAATGACATGAGCTTTTTTGGAGAGTAAGATTTCAGATTTCTCCGAACATCCAGAAAATTTCATCATCACTTTCGGCATCTTCATCATCATCGGATTAAGCCATCAAAGAAAAGATTGAGTCATACTCGGTTGCTTCACTATCCACTGCTATCATTTAACTATCACCATGATCATTTTCTTCTTCAGACTCGCTGGAGGAGCCTCCCCATATAGCAAGAGCTTGCTTCACAGCATTGTCAGTGGCATTCTTTCTCTTGAAGAGTTTATCAGGAACCGGGTTCCTCTTAGCTGCTTTGTCTGAGTCGTGCTTGAACTGATCTTGCTTTAGGAGAGGAAAGTCCTTGATAAAGTGCCTTGGCTTGCCACATTTATGACAAAGGTCGTAGTTTTTTGGCTTGCTAGAGATACCCTTTTTTGGAATGCCTCCATTCCTCCAAACATTTTTTGGAATCTTCTTGTCAAGTATGACATATCACCATCTTCACCACTTGAGTCATTGTTGTCCGTCTTAAGGACCAGGTTCTTCTCTTCTTTTGGGGTCTCTTCTTTCTTTTGGGGTCTCTTCTTTCTTTTGGGGTCTCTTCTTTCACTGTCCTTTTTCTTCTTCATTTCATAAGTCTTCAAGTTTCCAACAAGCTCATCTATGGTCAGTGTCTGCAAGTCCTTTGCCTCAGTAATGGCGTTTACTTTGCTTTCCCAAGAATTGGGCAGTACACTAAGGATTTTTTTGACGAGCTTGTTTCTAAGAATGATTTCACCAAGAGAGTGAAGCTCATTAATGATAGAGGTGAATCGAGTAAGCATATCCTGTATTGATTCATCATCCTTCATCTTGAAGAGTTCATATTCAGTTGTGAGCATGTCGATTTTGGTTGGCTTCACATGTGTTGTTCCCTCATGAGTTGTCTGCAAAGCTTCCCAGATTTCTTTTGCTGATTGACATGCCGATATACAGTTGTATTCATCAGGACCAATTCCACAAACAAGAATTTTCTTTGCACAAAAATTCTTCTGTAGGGCCTTTCGATCAGCGTCATTAAATTCCTTCCTCGTCTTAGGAATGCCTACAGCTAGATCTCCAAGATTCTTGGTAGGAACAAATGGTCCGTCATAGATGACATCCCATAGCTTAGAGTCTTCAGCCATGGTGAAGTTGTGCATTGTCGTCTTCCACCATCCATAATACTAACCATTAAACCTAGGTGGCCGGTAGGTAGACTGAACTTCTTCAAAGTTTGGTGGAGCAGCCATGAGGATCCTTTCTAGGTGTTAGACTGATATAAAGAACATGTCTCTGATACCAATTGATAGAATTCGAGGGTCCACCAAACTATATAGAGAACCAGGTTCTCTATTAGTTTCCATTGATTACGCACACACACATCAGAATGTAAATAACACTGAGAGTTTTTACGTGGAAAATTCCCGGCTCAACGGGATTAAAAACCACGACCTACACTTGTAGGATTTCAACTTCACTACTGAGAAACTTTCAGATTACAACCTATGTAACCTAGGAATTAACTATTTAATCCCTCACTAACTTGTAATACACCTATTATAAGCCCTACTTTCTAATACCTCTATTACAAAGACTTCACAACTTGACTAACTCTAGCCAAGACACAAACACTTAAGTTTATGATTTACAAGAGTTTCCTAATCAATGCTTCTAGACAAGCTAAGTAGGAATTACAATTAAAGAACTATTACAAAGTTACAACTCTACTAAGGACATACAAAGACTTGATATGGGAACTGGTCCATAGCAGTGTTGTTCTTCGTTCTTGATGCATTGGAGAATCATTTTTCTTGATGATCAATCACCAAAAGTGCTTGAGTAAATTCTCTAGTGTTCAAGTGATGTTTTGTCATTTGATTAATGTTTATATAATATTGATGACATCACTTGAATGACGTAATCAACTTTGGTACAAGATCCTTCTCAATGGAAGTGACTGTTGCATTGTGCTATATTGTTGCGTGTGCAGGTAGTCACTTTCCAGATGTGGAGAGTTGACTTGGTACGATCACTAGGGAAAACAAAAACCATCAGTTCCCCTTGTTGATTCTTTAACTTCTGAGATTCTGACAAACATCTCCAGCTTAAGTTTTATTCATGCGCTTAGGAATGTGTACCAATAGTAGATCGGGTTCCTTATCTAGTTCTTGGAATTAAGTTTGTTAAATCATCAAAACATTAAACAAAGGTACTTATAACTATCAATTGGCAAGTTGTAGAGGGAGAACGCCTAGCTTCTCGAGCGGGGTTCTACTGTGGAGGTTGAGAATGAAAAATTTCATAAACAACCCTCTACTTCTTCTACCTCTAAATTTTTGGCCCTCCCTCGAGAGCAATGCGAGGAGTGGATCCTTGTTGAGGACCAAATATAGGTGGTTATCAAAATGGGTCAGACTAGCTTTAACTTCGAAACAGCCTTGGAGGAGGCTCGGACTAAGGCTCATGAGGCTCGATTGGTATGTTGTTATGATCCTGACACTCCTTAGCCTGATGTAGAGGATGAAGATAAATAAGACGTTAACTAGCTGGAAGTCAGTGCTTGGTGTGACTCTACCTACTATCACGGCGAGGATGGAGAGGGTGGCGGAGACTAGGGCGGTGTAGGCCATTAGATATTTTGCCTTTGTTGTTGTTTAGATTTTTTTACATTATCTTCTCGGTGTCTTTGTGTGCCTTTGTAAAGACTCCTCATTCAAATATTAAAGTTGATTTTTTTCTTTGTACGTACTTTTCTTATTTTGCATTTGTTTTTTCTATACTTATGTGTTTTGCTTTTGTGATTTCTTCCATCATTGTTGGTTTTTTGGGTTGCGATGGTCGTGGGGTTAAGTGGCCACGAGCCGAGGAGTTTTGTTCGAGCTAGTCGGACATGCTTATTTAGTTAAGATGTGTCCTAAGGACGAAAGGTTTTGTTCGAGTTGGTTGAACGTAGGTGAGTCGTGGCCAAGCGGTGATAGGTATTATTTGAGATAGTCGAACATACCTTTCCGTTGAGTCATGGCCAAGGCTCGATCGGTGTTGTTTGATATGGTCAAAAATACCTTTTCGTTAAGTCGAGGCCGAGGGTGGATAGGTATTTGTTCAAGGTAGTCGAACGTACTTTTTCATTAAGTTGAGGCCGAGGGCCGATAGGTGTTGTTTGAGCTAGTCGAACGTACCTTTTCATTGAGTCAAGGCTGAGGGCCGATAGATGTTGTTCGAGTTGGTCGAACGTACCATTGAGTTAGGTTGAGGCCGAGGGTCGATAGGTGTTGTTCGAGCTAGTCGAATGTACCTTTGAGTTAAGTCGAGGACTTAGGAGAGAGGTTTCACTAAACAGGGATATCACTTATTACAATAGCAATGTATTGATTACATTGTTTCACCCTGAGGCGTTTGGAGACAATTACAAGTTTTGGGTGTCGGCTGGCGTTCTAGTCCCTTCATTGTTCGGCTCGGAGATTCTTGAGGAGTCAGGAAATGAAATATGGTCGTTCTCACGTACTCCAACTCAAAATTTTCCGTTTGTTGTCTGGTTAAAAACCTCCTTCAAAAAATTCTCTTAGGACAAAACTCAAGTAAAGGAAAAAGAGTACAACTTACAAGCACTCCTTATTTCTCACAACTGTAAGTATTTGAGGTGGTTGATGTTCCAATTGTTTGGTAAGAGTTTTCTGTCCAATGTCTCTAGTTTGAATAAGCCATTGTCTGCCATGTCAATGATTTTGTACAGTCCATCCCAATTGGCTCTGAATTTTCCTTCTTGAGCATCTCTTCCTACTTGGGTCTTACCTTTTAGAACGTACTCCCAATTTTGAGTAATCGTACCTTGGCCTTTTTGTTGTAGTAGTGTTATACTTGCAGTTTTTGTGCGACCATTCTTACGTAGGTCATGTCCCTTCGCTCCTCGACCTCGTCGAGGTCTTGTCTTTTATTTTCGTCATTGTCAATGCACTATGGAGTAAGGTGTTTCTCATGTTCTTGTTTTTGGGATCGTTCTATGTGCCAAACAATACTCCTGAAAGTATCTCTAGCCATAGTCCCTTGGCGTCTTCGAGTCTCTTCTTCATGATGTTCAAGATTGATTTGTTGGAGGACTCTGCTCGCCCGTTGTCAACTATGTGGTAAGGGGTTGAGAGTATTATTTTAATGTGCCATTTTGCGAAAACCTCGGTGGTTTTTCTTCCAGTGAACTGGGGTCTGTTGTTGCATCTTATTTCCTTTGGCAAGCCAAATCGGTAGATGACGTTCTTCCATATGAAGGTGATTACCTCTTGCTCGCGAATTTGGGCGAATGTGCCTGCTTCAACCCATTCAAGTAATTAGTTAAAACTAAAAGGAATTTAACAATACATCGTCATGGCATTGTTCGCATTTTTTATGAATTCCAGGGCGCTTTTCTTCATAGTGGGCCAATAGTATCCCGCCCCTATGAGGCACCTGACCAGTGCTCGGTCAGCGGAGACTGCCATAGTAGCCTTTGTGGACTTCCTCGAGAATGCGTTAGGTTTGATTTGGGCCCAAACATTTTTCTAAGGGGCCGCCATGCATTCTCTTATACAAGTCGCTGCAAGGAAGTTGTACTTAGCGGATTGCATTCTCAGCTTCCTGGATTCCTTTTTGTTTTTTGGGAGGGTACCGCTCTGCAAATAGTTTATAATACCACTACGCCAGTCCCAAGTTAAATTTACATATTTTACCTCGATGTGTCTAATGTCGAGCTGGGGAGGTGTACCACGCTCATATCCCCATGAATTATGCTTTTTGTTGTGGCGGCCAATTTAGCGAGGTCGTCCACCTCTACGTTCTGAGCTCGTGGAATTTGGTCGAGTTGTCATTCGTCAAATTTGGGCAGAAATTTTCATATCTCCCTCAAGTGAGAATCTTGAGTAGCTTTCTTCTCGACCTCGAGCATCACTTTGGCATTGAAGTCCACAAAAAAAGTGGCGAGCATTTATGATTTTATTTCTGTATAGGGCTGATAAGTGATGTTGTGCTCACTTAATTTGATCGCCCACTTATCCAACCTCCGCGACAGCTCGGGTTTGTGCAATATGCTTCTCAAAGTAAAGGTGGTGACGACCAAGATTGGATGGCACTGGAAATACGGCCTAAGCTTTTGTGAAGCTATGACCAGAGCCAGAGCTAGTTTCTCGAAGTGAGGGTACCTCGTCTCGGCGTCGATAAGTGTTTTATTGATATTATAAATTAAAGATTGTGTACCTTTGTCTTCTCAAACTAGGACTGCACTTATCCTTAATTCTGAAACAATGAGGTAGACAAGAAGATGTTCCACGGGCTCGTACTTTGAGAGAAAGGGTGGCGACGATAGGTATTCCTTGAGTTCCATCAATGCATGTATTCATTCAAGCGTCCATTCAAGGTCGTTGTCCTTTTTGAGTACATTGAAGAACTTGTGGCACCCATCAGATGACCTCGAGATGAATCTGGACAGGGTGGCAATTCGACTTTTTAGTCTCTAGACTTGTTTCTTAGGGGTTAGATGTTTTGATATCTCAGTGATAGACTTAATCTGATGTGGGTTGACCTCGATTCCGCATTGTGATACCAGGAAGCGCAAAACCTTACCCGAAGTTATGCCGAATGCACCTTTCTCGGGGTTCATTTTCATCCCATATTTCCTCAATATTTTGAATGTTTCCTTTAAATAGTCGATGTGATCCTCGAACCTCAAGGATTTAACCAACATGTCATCAATGTATACCTTCATGGTTTCGTCGATCTAGTTTTTAAACATCTTTGTGACCAGCCTTTGATAGGTAGCTCCCGTGTTCTTTTACCCGCATGGCATGGCCCTGTAATAGTACGTTCCCATGTGAGTGATGAACGTAGTTTTTTTCTTGGTCAGCTCCCTCCATGAGTAACTGATTATAGCCTAAGTAAGCATATAGAGAACTTAGCAACTCATGTCCTGTTGTCACGTCGATGAGCTAGTTGATGTGTGGCAATGGGAACGAATCCTTTGGGCAGGCTTTATTCAGATCGGTGAAGTCCACTCACATCCTCCATTTCTCGTTCTTCTTTTTGACCATTACCACGTTGGCAATCCACTTGGGGGGTACTTCGACTCCCTGATAGAGCCATTGGCCAATAGTTTTTCTACCTTCTCATGGACAGCCTTGTTGATGGTAGGATTGAACTTTTGTCGGATAGGGGTCGACATATAGCTTGTGCGTGGCTATCTCTTTGGGGATGTCAGGCATATCTGCATGGCTAAAGGCAAACAAAGTTCTGTTAACTATTAAGAATTGACTGAATTTACTTGGATTTTGGAGTTTGCATCAGATATAGGCCTTTTTGTTGGGGTCGATTTGGTCTAGCTTGACGAGGTCAAGGTCCTCTATCGTGGATCCTGCAGCTTCGACCGCCTCTAGGTCCATAATGGTGTCCTTTGCTTCGACCTGCAGGGACCTCGACAATGCTGTTGTTATACTTCCTTTTCTTTCTCTTTCTTTTGTTGGGTTGTCGTGCTTTCCAGGGCAATTCAATATCACTCCCTGGATTTGCTCTGTTCCCCTCGTATGCTGAATATTTCCCAGGGATCAAAAAGTTGACTACCTAGTATAGGCTGGAGGGAACTGTCTTCATAGGGTGTACTCATGGCCAACCTAAGACGACGTGTACATCGTGTATTGATCCATGATGTGGAATGTGGTCTCCAGCATCACCCTACCGGCGAGGACGGGGATCGTGATCTTGCCCGAAGTTCATTCAACTACATTTTTAAAACCGGTTAGTGTGATGCAGCACAACACTATTTTATCCTCAAGTCGCATATGTACGAGGACTCGAGGGTGGATGATGCACGCTCCACTTCCAACATCCACCATAACTCTCCTAACATCAATATCAAGAATTCATAAAGTAATAACAAGTGCATCATTGTGATGGAAACTCAAATTGTCAGTGTCTAACTCATCGAAGATGATACTTCCTTCGATGCCATCATACCATTTGTGGGTGATTGATCTCTTGAGTTTGTGTGGAGGTGAACTTGATGCTGTTGATAGAGGTGTCATCACTACCACCAATAATCATGTTGATGGTGTGCGAGGGTGAAGATGCTTTGGTAGACCTGAGCGTTCTTGACCCTTTGCTAAGGTGTTCCTGCCCTTTGTCGTTAAGGTGCCCTTGCTGCTTCAGGTTTGTTACCTCTAATATTAGGGTGTGACAGTCTTATGTTTTGTGTCCACATTCTTGGTGGAACTTACAGAAGGCGTCAGACTTCCTGGTTCTTGGATCGGACCTCATCTTTGGTGGCCACTTCACTTTTATTTTGAGCTTCTCAAGCGCATAGCCCACTTCTATAGGCGACACACAAAACTTATGGGCAGATTGTAGGGTGGCATACCTCGATCGTTTCAATGAATATCTTATCCCGACTTAGGGGGTCCATCTTCGCGGCGAAAGTTTGGGAATGGCGCCTTGATGTAGGGATGATGTCGATCTCTGCCTGATCGCAGTACCGGAGGGTCTTTCCTCGTGTTGTCCCTACATTCCCTTCTGGGTTTGGATTGTACTGAGGTGAATCATCGGGTTTCCCCGTTGAGGTCTTCATCACCTGCCCTGACCTCAGCACAGTAGGCATTGTGGATCTCATCCCATGTGGCCGATGGGTACTTCATCAATTGGCTCAATAGCTTCATGTTCGCCTTTGAACCTTCTATGTTCAGCCCGTTTTGAAAGGCTGCCACGACCATTCCTTCGGAGACCTTTGGTAAAGTCATCCTCAGCCTGTTGAATCGGGTGAGGAAATCACTCGGTCCCTTCCCTGGGGATTGTCTTATGGCAAAGATACCATCCACCCTCGTTTCAACTTCTTGGCACCGGCATGCGCTATCACGAACTTGTCTGCCAGTTCTTCGAATGTTTCTATGGAATAGGCTGGCAGCTTTGAATACCATGTCAACGCCCCTCCTATGAGGGTTTCACCTAATTTTTCAACAAGATGAACGACACCTACTCTTTGGTGAGGTTGTTGCCTTTTAGGGCTGTGAAATAGTAGGTTTCATGGTCCTCGGAATCAGTAGTTCTATCATAGATTCGAAGGTACAGTGGCATCTTGTTAGTTTTTGGCATAGCATGAGGAGCAGTTTCCTTCGTATATGGCTGTTCCAAGAAACTGCCAGCATCTATTTTGGTAGTAATTTGGGGGAACCTGGTATTTTGTCTACCCGTTCCCAGTGCTCATTCATCTGCTCTTTGAGCACCTTATTCTCATTTTCCATTTCCTCCATTCTTTTTAGCACGGTGGCGAAGACATTGTCACTTGCACTATCAACAATTGTATGAGTGTTACCTAAAGTAGAAGGGTTTGGTTGGTCGTCTCGTTCATTCCTATGATGTGATGCATGGATCTTTGTGGTTTCTGTGTTTATGCACGGGGCTTGCTTGCTCATTACGCTGACCAAAGTATCGGTTAGCCAAGCTTTGAGGAGCTTTTTCATAGCGGATGGCGCCCTCTCTCCCGGCGGACGTGGAAACCCCATTTCCGTTCTGTTTGGTTGTGTTGCGTAAGGGTTTAGGGGACTTCCCTAATTTGGGGGACGTTGTGAGGGTTACCTCCTCATCTTGGGTGTCATACCTTTCGTCGACAGCACTCAAAGGTTGAGTGAGGCGTTGTCTGATGCTTTTGTTCCGTTTTCTTGGTTACCTACCTTGGAATCCTTGTATACAAAGAGAAATGATAACTTTACATCACATTAGGTTAACAAGTCTTGAAAGTTGTAGATGTAGATGGAAACTAAAAGTTGGACTAAGAAATTTTCACAAACGACGCCAAAATGTATAACCCAAAATTTAGATCTAGGGTTTTATACTATTAGATTTATAGTGAAAAGAGTTAATTTAGGTCAATATTAATATCCAAATGACAGCTCTAGCGTGTTTACGAAGAATACCAAATGTGTGTTGTTAGATAATAATATCTTAGTGTAATAACGGAGCAAAAAATAACTGAAGAAGGTGAAAGATAGAAAGAGAGGAGTAAAGGTAGACTTTGTATGTATTCAATAAAGAGAGAATCTTCACAGAGAATGTCAATGTTGTTCTTTACAAAAATATACAACCCCCTTTCGAACTATATCTCTTCCTATTTATAAGGATACATAGGCCACAAAATCCTAGATAGTACATTAAAGAGCAATATGCGCTCGAATATTCTCACTACTAAACAAACAGCAAATTTGCGACTGAATAATTCTGGCCGATTTAATTCAGTCGCAATTTACGATTGATTCGGTCGAAAACTTTATTAAAAATACATGTTTTTTTTTTTTTTTTAAATTGTCTCAAAATTGCGACTGATTTGGTCGAAATACCCAATTAAAATGAGGTCTGACTTGTCAACGACATTTCCGGCCGAATTAGTCGCAATTGAAAATTCAAATTTCAAATTTGCGACAGATTTAGTCGCAAATCATTTTTTGTAATACACCCTAACCCGTTTTTTCTTCTTTCTTCTTTCTTCTGTAACTTTTTTCCCTCTCCTCCCCCCTTCTCTTCTACCCCCCTCCCCCTATTTCCCCCCCCAAAAGCCCCCCCCCCCCCCCCCTCCTCACAAATTTTTTGTTCCTAAGTTGTTTAACTCGTTTTTAGTGCAAGAATCCGGCATCTCATCTCCCCTCCGGTCGTAGTTCGGTAGCAGATTCGTTGGTTCATTTTCTAGGCTTTTTATTTGCATTAATTTAGCAAAATAGTATGTACATATTAGCTATATAACTTGCAATATAGTATAGATAAATTAGCAATAATTTTTGCAATATAATATGTATATAGTGATGTTAAAAAATTTACTTGTTTAGATTAATTAGCTTTTTTTAATTGTTTATATAAATTCTTGTTAAATACTTGTTAAATCTTTTTGCAATATCATAATTCCAATTATTTATATAAAAAATAACTAAAGAAACAACTTAAGTGCTAATACCTCGTATAATTTAGGTTATAATAATTAGAGTTAAAAAATATTTTATAGAGTTAGAATTTTTATACATTCAAGTTATGTTAGTTAAGAAACAACTTAAGTGAAAGTTATGACCATACGATTTATTGAAGCTCCACCACTTTTTGTGCGCCAGTATTTTGAAGCAGATAAGAAGGGGACAACTCTTATGCGTTCAATCCCACACCCAACAAAGCAGGCAGTTGGAGACCATGATGCAGTACCAGTTTTGAGCAACCAACGGGCATCAATCTCTGCAATCAATTTGGAGAACAGTGGTGTACCAACAACACTTCCTACTCACTTCTTTTGTTGTAGTCATAGTTTTAATAGGAACCCCACAACCAATGTAGCTAGCACTAGTAATAACTTAGTTTCTGAATGTAATAAGGTGCGAGCTGAGCACCCTCACCTCTGTACGCATATGTTTTAGGTAATGCAAATTATCTTTCCGACCCAAAAAAAAACTTACGTGCCAATACTTCTCTGTTTTGGATTTTCGTTTAGAAATTCTCCATGCCCTATCTATGTGTTAATTATATTATTTATTATTGAAACAAAATGAAGAAAATACAATCAATTAAGTACTAGATCGCTATCATATGCTAATTTGAAGAAAAAAAGATTAATATCTATGTTTTAGGACCTTTTTGTCTTACAATTGTTTAATGTACATATTAATATTGAAATCACACAAGTATTATAGTAAAATATATAATTAAACTATTTAGATTACCTTTGGGAGAATATAACTTAGTAAGTAGTATAAATAAAATAAATATGTCAACTTCTATTTATTTATTTTTGTGTAGATAGTATTTGCACATCGTAAAAGGATGTATAATAGGGAGAAGATGTTGTTACATGTCATCTTTTAAAAAAGGAATTTATGAAAAATTATTATGTATGGACTGCTCATGGGAAGAACCTTGATAGCATAAATGATGTTGATTTTCATAATTCTTTTGGTGGTGAAGAAGGCAGTCCCGTAATGGAGAATAATATTGAAAATTGTAGATTCAATGACATGATGAGGGATGCTTTTGAGATGTTCCCGGGGGCTCAATCTGAACAAAATGATGAGGCTAAGAAGTTTTCAAAGAGTTAGAGGAAGCTAGTTGTCCGTTGTATGAAGGCTCAATGCATTCCAAATTGTTTGTTGTTGTTCGATTACTTCAGATTAAGTCGAATAGTTCTATTTCTCAATAGGTTCATAATCCAATTAATGGCATAAATGACCGATTTTTACAAGATAGCTTAGGGACCTGATCCTAGAGCCAGAAAGATGCCTAAGTATTGTATCAATGGGTACAAGTTTCATACAGAAGAATGATTTAAGGGTATGAAAACAAAGAATAGTGGTGTGTGTATAAAAGCCGATGGGAATATTAATTATTATGGTGTGCTTCAAGAGATCATACAACTCGAGTATAAAGTGGGTTGCCCGAAGAAACAATTGGTACTCTTTCGGTGTAAGTGGTATGATCCAACACCAAAGAGGTTCGAACGTTCACCCTCAATACAAATTGTTAAAATAAAGCACACGGGGAGATATAGACTCTATGACCCATATATTATTGCACAAAATGTAAAATATGTGTATTATGTACCTTATCCTTTGTGCAAGAATAAGTCCCCATGGCGGGTAGTGATAAAGTCTAAGCCAGTGGATAGAGTTGAAGTCGAGAATACATTGGATGTAGCGTACTAAAATGATATTTCAAGTGTTGAAACAGTAGTGGATAATGAATTAGCATATTAATTGCAGGATAGCAATGACCTATACGAAGAATTCGATACGTCGGGCCTAAGATCAATTTTAACTGAGCATGGTGAGGGAATATCAATGAAAATTGAGGACAAAGATTCAATTGATGAACGTGAAACAAGCGAGGATAAAGAATTATATGATGAAAATGAAACAAGCGATGAAGAATTATTTGATGAAGAAAATGAAAATGAAACGAGTGATGAGGATTAAGCTATTTGTGTGTTTTATGTCTTGTTCAGTATTAATATGTTATGATGTGCTTCATTGTAATATGTAAAATAATTACTTTGTATTATTAATGACATATTCATTTTTTATCTTTATATTGTTATATTTATTATGTATACTTTATGTTTATATTTGTTATGTTAATTTTTTTACATGCAAATATTTTATATTCATTACACAGATGAATTCTTGCGGTAAATAAATAAAAAAATAATCTAAGAAGAAAAAACATACTTTACCTAGATCAAGTCAGCTTTCTCCATCTACAACAAATATGAGCCCTCCTCCTAAGCCTCCTCATCCTTCCATGCTAGCTTCACGGTCATTTGACTTTTCTTAAATTTTCTCCCCTGTTTAGCTCGCTTCAGTATTACTCCATGCCTTCTCATTGTGGCTCAGCTTCAACCACCGTTAATTTTATACCCACGCCTCTTTTTCTAGCTTCTTCCTCGCGTAATCCTGCTAGTCAGTTCGGTGGCTCACTACCGATTCCATCCCCGAGTCATCATAGTAACTAGCATGGTGGTTCATCTTTTGCGCCTCATACATCGCCCACTCAATTATCATCTCCAGCATTACCCACTACAAGTATATCTAACTTGGATATTGGAGGCTCTCTCACAGCTGCATCCCCATCTACCAGTATCTCTACAATTGTTGGTACCGTGAGATTGTGTACTGAAGGGACTATGCAGTACGATCATCTTCATCGGCTGGTTATCGTTCCCCATGGAAACCAGTGAGTTTTCCTTCAATTTTCTTTTAAAATCTTTCAATAAAATTTTGCATATAATGACATTTAATATGTCAAATTAAATGCAAGTTTTTTCCATCTCATCAGGCCACGCATATGGTGATGGAATCTATGAAGCCATATTTTTATGAGCCGTAGAATCCTTGGAGACAGATGCCGTACCAGATCAGAATGAATATGTGGCAATAATTTAAGATAAGAATAAATTAATTTTTATTAACACGTATCCCTATTCGTCGAATATTATTTATTCAATTTTGCAGGTTAGGTGTGTATGGCAGCCTACATTTGAAAATCTGGTGAATGAGAACTTCGAGAAGAGAGCACAAAATGGATAACAGATTCACATCATGTTGCTAGAAGAGGTGGCACAAGTCTGATTGGATACATGAAGATATCTGGAGTCAGCTCTTGGCGAAGTGGAACGCCAGAGTGGAAGAAGAAGAGTGAACATGCAAACTTAACAGAGCTTCTACTAAGGGTGGAGCATTGCATACTGAAGGTTCTATTAGTTTTTCAGCCCATTGTTTGAGAATGGTAATTTCATTACAAAATATTCTTAGTGTTATATATATATATATATATANATAAGATAATTAACTGAGTTCAATTAAATAAAGATAATTAAATGAGGGTAAAAGATTGCGTTTCACACTAATTTTTTTTGTAGGAAATGACTTTAAAAAGGGAGGGGGAGGAGTTATCTTATTGTTGTGTGGGCGAAAAACCTCACTTTGACTAAGTCAACGGATATATATATATATATATATATATATATCCGTTGACTTAGTCAAAGTGAGGTTTTTCGCCCACACAACAATAAGATAACTCCTCCCCCTCCCTTTTTAAAGTCATTTCCTACAAAAAAAATTAGTGTGAAACGCAATCTTTTACCCTCATTTAATTATCTTTATTTAATTGAACTCAGTTAATTATCTTATTATATATATATATATATATATATATATATATATATATATGCTCGTTCTCGTCTTCGTCTTATGTCGAGCCACCTCATACTTGACGATGATTTACCTTCTTTACGTGACCTCGACCTTTTGGGGTCAAGTCGACACATCACAACACATCTACACGTCATGGCCTTTAAAGGCTTATTTCCGTTGACCTGATCAAAGTGAAGTTTTTCGCCCACACAACAATAAGATGACTCATTTTCCCTCCTTTTTAAAGTCATTTCCTAGAAAGAAAATTTAGTGTGAAATGCAATCTTTTACCCTCATTTAATTATAGTGAGAGAGAGAGAGAGAGTTACTTCTTATTTTTCAGGAAAAGGATCGTGGGGAGATCTGACTTATGCTGAGGTCTTTGCGGAGACAAACAAGAAGAAGAAGGAGGAGGAGGAGGAGGGCACACGAGAAGGATGGGTCGAATCGCGTACTTCAGTGACATTAGTATGATCCCAACACCAACACTATATTATTTTCCTCCTGGTTTATTTTTTTATGTATATGTATTATGTTTATTTCAGGACAAGTATAATGTTGATCTTGATGCATGGCGACAAACTCAGCCTGAAGGAACACAACCGGCCCCCAAGGATATGGCTGCAATTTGAACACAGGCGGTTGGTGGCGTGAATAAAGGTATAAATATTATGTAATTATCTATTTTGATATTAGTTTAAAAGTTGCATGTTTTTTTTCTTACTTCTTTTACTTTCTTTTATTTATTTCTCGTGAAAATAATTTATAAAGATCGAGTCTACGGGATTGAGTACAGCCATCCTCCAGTCGTCCACCAGCACTATTATTCACCGGGGCATCAGTTTTCCACGAAGACATGGAAGCGCATCAAAAAGTGGATCAAATATCGTAAGAATTTCAAGCAACTCAGGCTTTGATCCAAAAATTATTTAAAAAGAAAATTAAGAAAGAAGCTGCAATGGAGTCTGAGCTAGCCGTTACTGCGTGCAGAGGACGGATATGCTCGTCCTCGTCCTCGTCTTCGGCTTATGCCGAGCCACCTCATCCTCGACGATGATTTACCTTTTTTACATGACCTCGACCTTTTGGTGTCAGGTCGACACATCACAACATCTATACATCTGGGCTTTCAAAAGCTTTATTTTTGTTGACCTGGTTAAAGTGAAGTTTTTCGCTCACACAACAATAAGATAACTCCTCTTCCCTGCCTTTTTAAAGTCATTTCCTAAAAAATTTAGTGTGATGCAATCTTTTACCCTCATTTAATTATCTCATTGTGGAAAGATAGCTGAATGAGAGAAGGAGGACCACATTTTTTTCTTCTTGTTTGACAATTAAATTCTTACAAAAATACCAATAAACTCATAAGGGTTTAAACAAAACTTGCAGTAGTTATGGCAAAGAATAGACCTACTAACATAATGGAAATTAAGAATTTATAAAATTTGCCACTAATAAGACGTAATAGGTCTTATCCGTGTAAGAACTCGGGCTTTCTCTTACAATTCATCCAAAAATTAAAGCCTAATGGCAATATCTATAAATTTGTTTCTTCCTTTTCTCTTCATCAACAACGGGAGGTGGCTGTAATGTGAAATCTTTTCAGGAATTTTTTCCGATTTCTAAATAATAGATTCAGAATATTAAGAAGATGGGTGTACTATTAAGAAGAGGTGAGTCCATGATTTATATTGACATATTCAATTTGTAAATTCTTACCATGCTTTATCATTTTGAAATTACAGGTTCAAAACTAAAAAATTTCTTGCAAGATTTAACTATATTAGATTTGGATATTGAATAAATAAATTAAATATAAACAAAGAAAAAAATACTTAATTAAAACACAAAAGAGGCATACTAGAAATGCCCACAAATAGGAGATTTGAAGCTTTGTTCAGTTCGAGAAAAAAGAAGAAGGAAATAAACAAGAAGATAGACGTGAGATTTGGACCCCTAACTTCAGTTATAAAGGTACACCTAATGATCATTGCACTATAGGACTCTTTGAACTTAGGAACTTCACTTGTAAAAGTGCACTGAATGATTATTGCACTATCGGACTCTTTGAGTTTAGGTGCACACATCTTAAGTAATAATTTTTTTAAAATATAGCATTATTGTGCTTAGTATTGGGAAAGAGGCATGGGTTCACGTGCATCAACTCCTTTACATAAATACACCTCGTAAAAATATTAAGTCCTTTGAGATAAATGATTTTGCTCTATGTTGTTCGAGCTCTTAATGTATATTGAACCTCGAAAGATAGTTTATTTTTTAAAAAACAATTTGATAATAACATTTGTAAAGTGTCCAAACAACATTTATTTTGGCCCTCTTCCTCTCCATCTTTCTATCTCTTTATGTTCATTGTGAATTGTGATGATGATCGTGTTAATCCTCAAAGCCATTAATTTATGTGGGGACCTTGAAAATGTCAAATTGTTACCAACTCATCACGCAAGTTTGGTGTTTTTCAAATGGGTCCCTTATGCCATTCTGTTAATTTCAATATTTTTGAATTTGAAGTTGACATATATATGGCTTTGAGAAAAATTCACTTTATGAAGTAGCCAACTTGGATTTTGGCAATTCGCCATTTAATTGCTATTCTTATCCAAAATGATATATTTGTATTCGTGCGGACTCTCTATCGCCAATAGTTTTCTTTTCTTTGCTATTCTTTTTTCATTTGTTGTGGAGCCACGTGTGACACTTTTAACGTTTACATATATATATATATTTACTTAAGAAAATTATGCGAATGTCAATAGTTAGGTCATTGGTTTTGGCAAATAACTAAATAACGAAAAGAACATTTAGGGTGTGTTTGGTATAACGGAAAATGTTAAACAAATAATAATTTTATTTATTTTTCGGTATTTGGTACGCAAATTAAGAAAAATATTTTCTCAAGAGTATTCATAAATAATTGTGATACAATAAACATGAAGCCATAAACTTTCGAACCAACAACCTTCCAAATTCATAAATTTCATAAATTTGTGAACTGCAAAACTTTCGAAACCGCGAAATTTCGAACCTGTAAACTTTATAATTTCTAAACCCGTAATCTTCGAAACACATAAACCTCTGAACTCATAACTTTGGAACTTGTAAAATTTCGAGCATGTCAACCGAAATATATAAAAAAGTAAAACTGAAAAATATATTAAGCAAATATTTTTTTCGGGGAGGGAGGAGGGGGGATGGGGTGGGTGGCGTGCAGAAAAAATAAAAATTTAAAAATTACAAAAAAGGTTAAAAAAAATTGGGGAGGGGGGTGCAGTGAGGAGGAGGGGTGAGGGGTGGGGGTGTAGAAAAACGAAAAACAAAAATTTGAAATTACAAAAAAAAAAAGTAAAAAAAAACATTTTGTTGGGTGGGCTGGGGGTGGGGGTGGGTGCGGTAGTAGGGTGGGAGGTGACGGAAAAAAAAACTTTTTGGAGAGAGAGCATAGGGTAGGGTTAGGTGGGTGGGTGTGAGGGTGAGGGTGGATTGGTGAGAGTATGGAATAGGGTGGAAAAGCTTAAGAAAGAGTTTTGGAAAATGTTTTCCCTTGTTTCGATAAGGAAAATATTTTCCTCCAATTGGAGGAAAATGGGTTGATAAGGAAAATATTTTCCAAAACATTTAAGTCAACCAAACATAAAAAAATTGAAACATATTTTTCTAAAAATATTTTCCTTCATACCAAACACACTCTTAATCCACTTTAAAAAATTCTATATATCAGGAGTCAAATGCTATAGCATCTACTTTATTGGTATGGCATTAAGCTCAGAATCGCAGTAGTGCACAAATAACTTATTTTGGATCATAGTACAAAAGTTTTCTGAGTTTGTATAGCTTGGCAAGCCATTCCTCATGGATTATGAAGGTAACTCCTTTGTAGGAAAACTTTTGCGATTATAAGCAAATTAACTGTTAGCTAGTATAGCTTGGCAAGTCATCCTTTATGAGTTGTGAAGCCAGCTTTTCTTGTAGGAAAACTTTCGTATTTATGATCTAATTTGCTTTCTTGGAAACTCTTACCCTCTTTTTTATACTGTGCATAATTAGTATTTCGGACACTACTTCAGACATACGCGGTTAAAGAGTTAAATTAACGTCTAAAATTACAAATTTTGTCCGAAGTTCAGGCAGTTTTTTACACGCGCTTCGGCTGCATATGGCTGAAATGCAGCAATCTTTGCCTACAGCACTACATGACTGAAATACACCCATTTTTGTCTGTACTTCAGATGCGCATATCTCACGTGCATGTGAAAATTTGAATGTATGCAGCTATTTTTTAGGCTGAATACATATGGAGACACTTAAAGTTGACATAATTTTTTACTTAGATATCTAAATTAAAGGGTGTTCCTATTGAGCACTTATAGTACCCGAAATTTATTCCAACTGAACACTTTTTTGACAATCAGCCAAACTTACAAAGTTTGTGCAATGAACTCGCTGCTGACGTGGCGAATGACGAATAAAAAAATGACATATATTATTTTGAGTAAAAAAAAAGGAAAAACTATGTTAAATCTATTTAATAAACAAAATAAATGAGTGATCTTGGTGTTCTTCACTGTTTTCATGTGTGTTCTTGTTTCAAACACGATTTTAATCCAAATTTTTAAGAGAAACTCTTCAAAATTTGTTATGACTTCAGCTAAAGATTCTCCACGACGATCCGAACACAACCCCAGTATTAATTTCCCAAACTTTCATCAAATCAAGTAACCCATTTTAAACTTTTCAAGCTTTTTAAAGACCCATTAATGGTGGCTTTCAAATTTTGTAAGCAAAATCAGTGCAACAATAGACTGGTTCATATTTTATATTTTCAAATTTTACTCGTGTTCAATTCCCCACGATACAGAGTTTAGACACATAAATCAGTTCAAACTATACTAAAACAAAATCAGCATATAGCGATCGCACAAGAGGGTCTGAAGATTTTGGACGCGAACGGCACCTGTGGACATAATTGCACAGAAGGATGACCAGAGCTAGACTGGGAGGACATGCACACGACCCATTAATCGAATAGCAAAATCAGTGCAAAATCCAAGTTCCAGATCTGTTTTATTTTTTAGGGAGAAGAAGAAGGAAATAAAAAAGAAAAATAAATAAAAATACCGTTTTTGGGGGTCTTCACGCGCCTATGTCGGGTGAAACTCACTTTATGTGCCAACTCAGCAAAAAGTGTTCAATTGAAATAAGTTTCGGGTAGTATAAGTACTCAATAGGAACACCCTTGAACTTAGGTGTCTAAATGAAAGATTGTGCCAATTTTAAGTGTCTCCATGTATTCGGTCATCTTTTTTACATACAAGAAAGACATGTGCATATGAAGTGAAGTGCAGATGTTTAACTTTTCTTGAAACAGAAAATTAGTTTTCGAGTTTCAACAATCTAACGCATGACTCACATTCAAATCTATTCCACACAAGCTCAAGTTTGAGCATAAGTTTCAAATATCATAAAGAAAAACCTCAATCATTAATTTGGCAAAACAACAATAAATCTAATAAAATTATTTTGCAGCGACAGTGTTTCGCCAATATTTTAAAGCTTATTCAATAATACCCATCTGATTTAAACTTACTTTTGATATTCGAAATTCAATACCCATTTCTTCAAAGCATTATACTTCAATATATAAATTCCGAAAGAATATTGTACAACAACTAAAAGGAGAAGAAGAAAGAGGAAGAGTAGGAGTAGGAGAAAAAGAAAAGAAAAGTTAGATTGTCTCAAGTTACTTATACTTTAGGTATGTATACAGCGGAAATTGGAGGAGTTCGATTTCGAAGCTCTATTGTGTTTCGAGCCCGAGCTCGGAGGGCTCGAAGTAAAGTTTGAGTCCGATCTCAGAATGCATACCTTGAGAGACCACATCAAAGGCCCGACCCAGCCTACCTCGAGACAGTGCAAATTCGATGACACTCAAGAAAAAGCAGGAATTTCTCAAGGGCATATAGGTCAAGGCATAAATCTCACGATTGGTTCGTACATATCCGTACTAGGCGGTTATACAGCTGTACCAATAGTATTTTTTACTATAAAATAGAAATGTATTGTCCCCTCCTATATAAAGGGGACTCAATCATTTGTAAAGATCATCATTTTACTGATATAGAACATTCTTGCGTTTCTCGTTTACTGCGCTCATGATTATCTTCAGTTTTATTGCTCTTCATTTATAATTCATACTTTATTGCTATTAACTAACCTCGAGATCGAGGCCCCCATTCCTTTGGCAACACTGGTTTGGTTATCATTTCTTCTTACTTACACTTAAATATTTCTTGCTTATTTACTAATAATGAAATAAATCACATATTTTTAGAACCACAAATCATATTTAATTATTAAAACAATTTTTGAGGTAAACAGTTTGACGCCCATCATGGGGCTAAAGATAATAGTGATTATTTTAGTGCTAGTTTTCTAATAACACACGTTGTTCTTCACACTTTTTCTTGTCAAAGATTCTTTGATTTCAGGCTAATAAATGTCTAACACTGCAAACACATCCGAGCACGGAAACAACGACCTTGGATTCCATGGAGAAAACAGTGCCACAGCTTCAAGACCGGAGTGCCACCGCTTAACCCTGGGGTAGCACCAGCACCACACCTAGTCGACGTTGGTTCTCACATTTCTTTGCACGTCGACTTGGGCACTGATATTTAAGGAAGTGTACGCGGAGGGGACCAACCTGACGCACAAAGAACACAAGCTCGAGAAGAAAGAGAAGTCAGTGTACAAGTAATTTTTGAAATGTTACAAGCACAACAGTTGCTATCGCTCAGTTGCAGAGTCAGCAAATGACTCCAAGCATAGTTGGACCTGAAACAGCCCATCGAGTTGAGCCAGCTCCAGAGAGATCAAGCAATAATGGGTAGGGGACTGACCCCTCCATCATGAAGATGCTCGAGGAACTCACAAAGAGGGTCGAGTCGGGAGAAAAGAAGATAGAGGACAACGATAAGAAAGTGGAAACCTACAACTCGAGGGTCGATCAGATACCGGGAGAACCTCCAGTTTTGAAGGGACTAGATTCGAAGAAGTTTGTACAAAAACCATTTCCACTGAGTGCGGCTCCGAAGCCCATTCCGAAGAAGTTTCAGATGCCAGACATCACAAAATACAACGGGGCCACTGATATCAACGAGCACATCACCATATACATTTGTGGTATAAAGGGGAATGATTTGAAGGACGGCGAGATCGAGTCTATCCTATTGAAGAAATTTGGAGAAACATTGTCCAAGGGGTCCATGATGTGGTACCATAACCTGCCCCCAAACTCTATCGACTCGTTTTCCATGTTGGCAGACTCGTTTGTAAAGGCACATGCTGGTGACAAAAAGGTTGCAACAAGGAAGTCCCATGAGTTCAAAATTAAGCAAAGAGAGAACGAGATATTGAGGGAGTTCGTCTCCCGTTTTGGAGCGAATGGAGTTACCACCAGTCTCCGATGAATGGGCTGTGCAAGCCTTCACTTAGGGGATGAATGAACGAAGCTCGATAGCTTCGAGGCAGCTGAAACAAAACTTGATCGAGTATCCCATCGTGACTTGGGTGGATGTGCATAACAGGTACCAGTCAAAAATTAGGGTTGAGGACGACCAATTGGGAGCCCCCTTGGGCTCAGTTTATCCAAGCAGGTTACTAGAAAAGGAGTCGAGAGATGTAGACAGAGAGACAAGGCCAAACAAGGAAAGATATCAACCATCCACTGAAGATAGAAAGAACACGTCGAGGCGCAACATACCTCGACATGATCGAAGAGTAGATCGAGGTCAGAATTCCCAGGGACTCATGAGCAAGACCGAGTCTGATAGGCATTCGGGGCTAGTGGAGGTACCCCGACTATCAAAATACAACTTCAACATCGATGCCTTAAGTATCGTCTCAGCCATTGGCAAAATCAGAGATACCAGGTGGCCCAAGCCCATTCAGACATATCCTTCTCAGAGGAACCTTAACCTAATGTGCAAGTATCATGGCACTCATGGTCATAGTACCGAGGACTGCAGGCAGCTGAGAGAGGAGGTTGCCTGATTGTTCAACGAGGGGCGCCTTCGAGAATTTCTCAATGACCGGGCCAAGAACCACTTCTGAGAAGGAGACACAAACAGGAAAAATGAACCAGAAGAACCCCAACATGTCATTCACATGATCATCGGCGGAATCGACGTTCCACAGGGACCTATATTCAAACGAACCAAAGTATCTATCACCAGGGAGAAGCGATCTCGGGACTACATCCCCGAGGACACTCTCACATTCAGCGAGGAAGACATCGAGGCTTTATCTCATCCTCACAACGACGCACTGGTAATCTCTATCTTTTTAAATAAAAATCAAGTTAAACGTGTTCTCGTGGATCCAGATAGTTCGGCCAACATAATCAAGTCAAGTGTCGTGGAACAGCTCGGGTTTCTCGACCAAATTATACCAGCATCTCGAGTCTTGAATAGCTTCAACATGGAAATGACGAAGGGGGGAATCATCCTCCCCGTCAATGTGGCCGGAACCATACAAGACACCAAGTTTCATGTCACCGAAGGTGACATGAGGTACAGTGCTTTGCTTGGAAGACTATGGATCCATAGAATGAGGGCAGTGCCATCAACCCTTCATCAAACGATGAAGTTTCCAACAAAATATGGCGTGAAAACAGTATATGGAGAGCAACATGCAGCCAAAGAGATGTTCGCAGTGCACTACTTGTCACTAGTATCGACACCATCCTCATCGGAAAAATAGAAGGACAAACAGGTAGCAAAATACAATCACAGCCCATGTCCTCAGCTGAGTCCGAGGAATAGGTGATCGAGGATCAAGTGATCGAGGATGAAGAAGAAGATTTCCTCACCCCTCGAGCCTTCGTCGCCCCCGAAGATTCGGATGCGACGAAGTCCATGGTCGAGGAGATCGAGCAGGTGGTATTGATCAAACACCTGCCAGAACAAAAGGTATATCTGGGAACGGGATTAACTCCCGAACTCAGGGACAATCTCATTCAATTCCTTATTGATAACATTGATTGTTTTTCTTGGTCCCACTTAGACATGACAGGGATCCCACCGGAGATAACCACCCATCGACTAAGTGTCGATCCCAGATTTAAACTGGTGAAGCAAAAAAGGAGACCTCGGTCCGAGGTAAAGCATGCATTCACCAAAGATGAGGTAACCAAACTTCTCAAAATAGGATCCATTATGGAAGTATAATACCCCGAATGGTTAGCTAACGTAGTGGTAGTCCCCAAAAAAGGGAATAAACTTAGAATGTGTGTAGACTACGAGGATTTGAACAAAGCATGCCTTAAAGATTCTTTCCCACTGCCCAATATCGATCGATTGATCGATGCCACGGCTGGCCACGAGATCCTTTCTTTTCTCGATGCCTACTCCGGGTACAATCAAATTCAAATGAACCCGGAGGACCAAGAAAAGACTTTGTTTATCACGAATAATGGTACATATTGTTATAATGTAATGCCCCTCGGGATAAAAAATGCAGGAGCAACATATCAACGCCTAGTTAATAAGATGTTCGAACATCAAATAGACAAATCTATGGAAGTTTACATTGATGACATGCTAGTTAAGTCCCTGTGCGCAGAGGACCATTTGACCCATTTGCAGGTCACGTTCGATATCTTAAGAAAGTACAACATGAAACTCAACCCCGAGAAGTGCGCTTTTGGAGTCGGCTCGGGCAAGTTTCTAGGGTTCATGGTATCAAACATGGGGATCAAGATAAACCCCGACAAAATCAAAGCCATCGAGTAAATCACTGTCATAAATAATGTGAAAGTCATGCAACGGTTGACCGGACGGATAGCTTCTCTTGGCCGATTTATCTCGAGGTCAAATCGGAGCCATCATTTCTTCTCCCTACTCAATAAGAAAAACAAATTCGCATGGACCCCGGAGTGTCAACAAGCCTTAGAAGAATTAAAACGGTATCTCTCGAGCCCACCCATGCTTCGTACCCTGAAGAAGGATGAAACACTATATTTGTATTTGGCCATGTCCGAGCTAGCAGTAAGTGGCGTGTTGGTTCGAGAAGAACAAGGTACACAATTTCCTTTCTATTATGTAAGTCGGACCTTAGGAGATGCTGAAACCAATTATCCGCATTTAGAAAAATTAGCCCTTGCATTAATAAGTGCATCTAGGAAATTGAAACCATATTTTCAATGTCATCCTATATGTGTATTAAATACATACCCACTTCGAAACATTCTGCATAAGCCCGAATTATCAGGTCGATTGGCCAAATGGGCCATTGATCTCGGAGGATATGATATCTAATATCAACCTCGAACAGCTATCAAGTCCCAAATCTTGGCATACTTCGTGGCCGATTTTACGCCTGCCCTCATGCCCGAAGTAGAAAAAGAACTCTTGCTAAAAACTGGCACATCATCGGGGGTATGGACCCTCTTCACAGATGGTGCCTCGAATGTGAAAGAGTCCGGGCTCGGTATAGTTCTAAAACCGCCTACGGACAGCATCATTAGACAATCTATAAAAACTTTGAAATTAACTAACAATGAGGTCGGGGTATGAGGCCATGATTGCAGGTCTCGAATTGGCCAAGAGCCTAGGAGCAGAGGTCATCGAGGCCAAATGCGACTCCCTTTTTGTAATGAACCAAGTGAATGGGAGCTTTGAGGTTCGAGAGGATAGAATGCAAACATACTTAGACAAACTTCAAGTGACTTTGCATCTCTTCAAAGAGTGGACACTGGTTCATGTACCTCGAGAACAAAATAGTGAGGCCGATGCACTTGCAAATTTGGGGTCATCGGTCGAAGAAGATGATATTGTCTCGGGGACTGTCGTCCAATTATCGAAGTCAGTGGTCGAAGAAGGCCATGTGGAAATCAACTCGACAAGTCTAACATGGGACTGGAGGAATAAATACATCAACTACTTAAATCACGGGAAGCTCCCCTCGGACCCAAAAGAATCGAGGGCTCTTCGAGCTAAAGCATCTCGATTCTCACTCGATGAAAATGGAACATTATACAGAAGGACCTTCGACGGACCACTGGCAGTGTGCTTGGGACCAGAGGACACTAATTACATACTACGATAAATCCACGAAGGCACTTGTGGGAATCACTCGGGTGTCGATTCCTTGGTTTGAAAGGTGATCATAGCAGGATATTATTGAGACGGCATGGAAAAAGACACAAAGGAGTTCGTCTGAAGGTGTGACAAATGCCAAAGGTTCGCACCTATGATCCATCAACCCGGTGAGCAACTCCATTCAGTCTTATCCTTGTGGCCATTCATGAAATGGGGGATGGATATCGTCTGCCCCCTACCAATGGTGCCAGGTAAAGTTAAGTTTATTTTTTTTATGACTGATTACTTCTCAAAATGGGTCGAAGCGCAGGCCTTCGTGAAAATAAGAGAAAAATAAGTCATCGACTTCATATAGGACCACATCATATGTCGATTCGGGATACCCGCAATGATAACATGCGATAATGGGAAGCAGTTCATCGGTAGCAAAGTGACGAAATTCCTCGAGGATCATAAAATCAAAAGGATCCTATCAACGCCTTATCACCCAAGTGCAAATGGTCAGGCCGAGTCCACAAACAAAACCATCATCCAAAACTTAAAGAAGAGGTTAGATGATGCGAAGGGGAAATGGAGAGAAGTACTTCCCGAGGTACTATGGGCATATCGAACAACATTGAAATCGAGCACAGGGGAGACCCCATTTTCTTTGGTATATGGGTCTGACGCATTGATCCCAGTCGATGTCAGGGAACCGAGCGTAAGATTTCAACATACCACCGAGGACTCGAAAAATGAGGCCATGAACACTTCCCTCGAGCTACTAAATGAAAAAATTGAAGCCGCATTAGTTCGAATGACCGCTCAAAAACAAAGGATCGAAAGGTACTACAACAGAAGAACGAACCTCCGCTACTTCGGAGTTGGGGACTTAGTTCTAAGGAACGTCACCCTCAATACTCGAAACCTAAATGAAGGGAAGCTAGGCCCTAACTAGAAAGGACCATACCATGTCCTCGGAGTCGTGGGCAAAGGATCCTATAAACTCGGCACGATGGAAGGCGAGCAACTACCAAACAATTGGAATATATCATTGCTCAAACGTTATTATTGTTGAGGTATGACCTTCTCCCCTTTTTATATCTTATACTAACTCCGTACAGGTGTTCGATTGGAGATATCGAAGCACCCTTCAACTCGAAGACCTTGGGTTTTAAAGCATACGTTGTACTTTTTTCCCCTTAGATCGCGTTTTATCCCAAATGGGTTTTACCGGCAAGGTTTTTAACGAGGCAACACTTATATGCTACCTAAGGAAAATTCGACAAATATTCAAGGCTTCTTTTTAATCAACCTCGAATACTGGGGGGCATCACCCTCGGAGGTTACATCTTCAAAAAAAGCAAGTCATGCCAAGGAGGGCCTCGATAGAAGAATGTTGTAATGGGCCAAACGGTCAAAAGAACCGTGTCCATCTAGAATAGTCGAGCCCCCGATGGCAAAAACATGTACGCATGTATCAATTAATCAAAGAAACATTCTTATTATATCAAAACACTTTGTGCCTCAAAGAAGTCTACTATTTTCACATTTAACGGCTCAATGGCCAAATACACCCGAATACTCGGGGACTGTCATCGACATTCAACACGTCGAGTCATCAAATACTCGAACTTATAAGACCTCAATGAGGAACACTCGAACTTATAAGACCTCGATGAGGTATACTCGAACTTATAAGACCTCATTGAGGCATATCGAACCTATAAGACCTCAAAAAGGCATCTCCTTGATATTAAGGCCAAGGCCAAGGCCATCACACTCGGAGACTAAAGGCTACAACCATATAAAAGACTACGGTCATATGAAAAGTCTACGGCCGAAATAATGCGGCTCGGAGACGTCCGACTTCCGCCATAAAACTAAAGTCCTTCAAATACTTTGAAAAAATCGGTTAAATCAGGCTACCCTCGGCAAAAGCAAAGGGGCTTCAATAAAATCATCCCCCGAATAATGTGAAGGCTTCGAAAATATCAGCCTTCGAGAAAACCTCAAGAGGCACTCGACTATCGCTGCACATCGATTTGCAAACGAGGTTCCAAACAGTTGAACCGTCGAAAAATCCAACGAATATAAATACATGCCAAGTCATAACAAATTTTTTACCAAGTCTTTAGCCAAAACGAGGGAAAATTGTAGCCATTTTAGAGGTCGAATTGACCCAAACTAAAGAGCCTAAGGGCCAATCTAAAGAACCTAAGAGCCAACTTAAAAGAGCCTAAGGGCCAACCTAAAGAGCCTAAGGGCCGATATTTTAGAGCCTAATGGTCGATATTTTAGAGCCTAAGGGTCGATATAAAAGAGCCTAAGGGACAGCCTAAAAGAGCCTAAGGGCCAACCTAAAAGAGCATAAGTGCCGATGTTTTAAAACCTAAGTGCCAATACTTAAAGAACTTAAAGGCCGAAGCACACCATGTTCGAAACCTTTTCCAGTTCAAACTCGAAAGTTCCGAGCTAAAGCTTAGCTCGAAGATCCGACCCTAAGTGGTCACCCATTATCGATCGTTGATCGAACACAAAGCATAAGGGTATTATATTCTAAGTCCAATACATCGGACTAATCGTCAACAACACAAAATCTCATTTTAAAGGCAAAGGCAAGACAGAAATTAACACAACACAAAGATGAAACAAAAGATTCTTTATATTCAGATGATGGTACAAAAGTATGTTTACAAAACTCCCTCATGGAGACCTTACACAAAATAAAGAAATTAATGAGGCCTAATCTATTGACGGGGTCGCCTGCTTGGAGGCAGCACCCACGGGGACTACATCTACGGTAGCTTGACCTTCGCCAGCCTGATCTACGAGAGTCTTTTCCCTCTCGGGGACTTCGTCTCCGTCAACCCCCTCGGGGCCAGCCTCTTCCCCGTAAGACTCCTCGTCAGCCTCCTCTTCATCATCTTCAACTTCAACCTCATCATCGGAGGAAAGGACGAATTTGGCATCAGCCTCGTCTGCCTCGGCTTGCTCTATCTCCCTGGATAGATCGAATCCCTTAGCATGGATCTCTTTGAGGGTCTCCCTAGGGGATCGACATCGGACATAATCGTTGCTTCTTTTCTTCCGGTCGGAGGCCCCCCTCAATTACATCCGAGCATCAGCAGCATACTTCAAATAGATGGCTACCATCTTATTGGCCTTGGATTGTATTTCTATGGCTGCGGCTCGGGCTCCCATTACTTCGGCCTTGGCCTTCGCAAGACCAGCCTCGAGCTCGTCTATCCTATCCGCCTGAACCGAGTTGCTCTCTTGAGCATTCCGAAGTTGGATTTTAAGGGCGGATACTTTTGTCGGTGCATCCTTTTTGGCCGCACTAAGGATGTCCATCTGTGCCTTCCATTCATTGCACTCAGAATTGACCTGGTCGACCTCACCCCGAAGGCGTTCCAGTAATTCTACCTTTTGCTGCAACTGAGACATTGAAGTGCTAGCCTCCGAAGACGGGAGAGGGATTCCATATTTTTTCAGAACAAAGGTTACCTACTTCTCTAGCTTATCCTCGTATTCATGAGCTCTGGTCAGTTCCGATCGAAGATGACTTTAATTCCTTTTCCTTCTTGTCACAAAGAAGCCTGAGGGATTTCTCCTTATTCGAGGATCTACGCAGTTCGGCCTCGCTGTGATACAGTTCAATCTTAAATTTGTCGAAGGCCTAAAGAAAGGAAAGATCGATTAGACAAAAGAATAAAGTATGACGTTGGAAAAACTATAGTGCTACTAAAAACTTACAATTGAGAAAAGACGTTGAGCCTCCTCGAAGGTTAAGCTCGCATCCGTTGGTTTGACCTCATCGACCCTAGTAAACCAACCCTGTAAAGGGTCATTTTTGCTCGGGACTCCGCCTATCTCGGGCGTCTTCAGGTTCTGAGCGTCCCTAATGGTATCCTCGGAGAAGGTCGGAAATGACGGGAAATGACTTACTGTCACGGCCTCGGGGAGATCATCCGAGGTGCTCTTTTCAGGAAAAAGAGCTTCGAAGCTCGTTTCCTTTACAGTATTTCCCGAAGTTTGGGAAGCAGTCACCACCTCAGGTGATACATGACCTCCATCCCTTTTTTCTTGTGAAGTTCCTTCTTCGAGGCTAGGGGCCTCGATTTCAGCAGGCTTAATAGCCTCGGAAGATTTTTTGGTTCGAGTCATCAATGTCGAACCATCCACCTCGTCGTCATCGTCGTCCATGGACCGGCGGACAAAGTCAAAACCCTCATTGATGACAACATTCTTCTTGCGTCCCCGATCTAGATTTACATTGCTTTGGGTGTCCTCGCTCTTCGAGGACCTTTTTCTTTTGTTGTCCTTCTTTGGCTTGGGAGCCGAAGATCCTTCTTCCTCCCCCAGAGGGGGCGGCCTCATCTCAAATAACTCGCCAATACCTACGACAGTGGAATTAGGTCATGAGGCAAGGTACTTTTATTAAGGAAATAAATATTATAGCACGTACCGTGGTGTTTCGCTTCTCACTTGCCCTTTGACAAGTCCCGCCACTTGCGTTTGTCGTCTGTTGAAGTAGCAGCCAGTTTGCAAGCCCAGTCCTTGAGGTTGAGGACCGCATTAGGCATCCACGGGACCGATGTGGGACAGAAAAGGGAACAATTATGCGAAGTCCAGCAAAAATAATGAAAAAGAAATAAAGCAAAGCATTTTACTCACGTTCGAAGTTCCATTTCTCGAGGAATGGCAGGAACTGCTTGGGAATAACGTCGATGGTCCTCACCCGGATGAACTGGCTCATACAATCTCGATCCCTGACTTCGTCGTTACTGGCGAATAAGGACTTGGTAAATCAACGTTGGAGTTTATTAAACCTCAGAAATGTTGAGGCCGGTATAATCGGATGAGGTGGCTGAAGGTGAACTCGATCCCTGCCTTTTCGGCGAAGAACCTCATAATTAATATGATCCGCCAGAATCACGGATGAATTTGGCCCAGGGTAACTTGATACCTTTGGCAGAATTCGAGCACGAGCAGGCCGAGGGGACCTAGTGTAAAGGGGTATGTGTACACGCTCATGAACCCCTCTACATAGGTCGTGATATCCTCTCCGCGAGAGGGTATTTGCAGAATGACCTCCTTCCCCTATTTACACTCTCTCCTTACAGCTTCGAGGTGTCTTTCCTCGATTGATCTTATGTACCTCGATGCGTGTTCCCGACGGTCGGGGACATCGGGAGGGTTCTCTATTGTAAAGTCCTTCTTCAAGGAAAAACTGCTCGGTACGATCTCATTAAGTGTCGACGGTTTACCACCGGCCGGACGGAAAGTAGAAGTGGAGGTTCCTTCTTTTTGAGGAAGGGATTGGAAGTTTTGGCCATAGTTTCTTTAGATAAAGAAGGAAGAGATGAATAAACCGACGAGGTTTTGAGCTGATACAGTTGAGGAACTGGTGGTGAAAGGGAAGCTTGTGGAGGAGAGTAGGTGTTGCAAAGTGGTAAAGTTCCTAATAAGAAACAAAAGCTGGTATATATAGGAAGGCGGCAACTGTTCATTGATCCTTATGGCCGACCGGCTCTGACGAGCACTCAATGCTTTTGGGGAAGGGAACCGACGTGACGCTTCGGTCATTTCAACGCCTACGTCACAGGAATGATATCATCATCAAGGACTTCGGGGATTCAAATCGTTTCTTATCATTTCATTCTAAGAAATGCGGGGACTATTTGTATACGACCGAAATTAGAGGAGTCCGATTTCGAAGTCTCTATTGTGTTCCGAGCCCGAGCTCGGAGGGCTCGAAGTAAAGTTCGAGTCCGGTCTCAGAATACATACCTCGAGAGAGCACATCGAAGGCCCGAAATGGTCTACCTCGAGGCAGTGCAAATTCGATGACACTCAAGAAAAAGCGGAAATTTCTCAAGGGCATATAGGTCGAAGCTTAAATCTCAGGATTGGTTCGTACATATCCGTACCAAGCGGTTATATAGTTGTTTTTACTGTAAATAGAAATTTATTTTTCCCTCCTATATAAAGGGGACTCCAATCATTTGTAAAGATCATCATTTTACTGATATAGAACATTCTATTCTGCTTTTCTCGTTTACTGTGCTCAAGATTATTCTTCAGCTTTATTGCTCTTCATTTATTATTCATACTTTATTGCTATTAACTAACAGGGGCGGCCCAAGAAGATTGGTGGCCTAAAGCCAATTTTAATTTGGGGCCTTTCAGAAGAAAAAAAATCATCTATATTTTAAATTGAACTCTATTTTTCTAGATTTTTAAACTGTGAAGTTGTTAATAGTTTCTTTTATAAATAATTTAATCTCTCCTAAGATATTGTTGATCTAAAATAATAGAACCAGATTCAAGAAGTTTATAACTTGATATCAAAATAATTTTTGATGTACTAATATACTTGTTGAAACGTTTGAAACTTGAGGGGGGGAAAAGAAAAAAAAAAGAATGTGCAATATAGTTTTATTCAACGGTACTCTTCAACTATTATTTTTTTAGAAAAAATAAAACTCTTTTCTTTCTAATAAAAATATAACTTATCGAGAACTTAAACTTTTTTGCAGATACCAAGAAATAGAATATAAGAATGTAGTACACATTTTCTGATGAGAAAGAAAAAAAAATACGACTTGGACTATTGAAGATACCAAAAAACGGATTCTAAAAGTTTATTACACGTTTTTAGTGAGAAATTTAAAAGGAGAATAATAATATAGCTACCTCACTAATGATGTCAATCGTAAAATTCAAATAATAAAAAGTTTTATATTCGCGACTAGGGTTTTGGGGAGTGATTCTCTTTCTCCAATTTTTGCTCAAACGGTTACATCAATATTAAAAAGTTATCTTTACTTTTTATAAAATATTTTAATTTTTTATTTGAACATACCCAATACATTTAGACCCTTCCTCTAAAGATTGTTGTGAGACGTATATGATCCAACTTACCTTAATTAGATATATCGGGTTCGAGTGCTTTGGTTAAAAAATCCTATTAAAATATATTCTCCCTTTTACTAAGTCTTATGCGATATGAATCTAGATTAGTTAGGATCTCAATACAAATACGAGTAGAAAATAAAAAGAAAAATTTGGGGCCCTCAAAATTTGGGGGCCTAAAGCCTTTGCTTTAGTGGCTTGACCCTTGGTCCCCCCTGTTAACTAACTTCGAGACCCCGAGGCTATCGAGCTCGAGGCCCCCATTCCTTTGACAACAGTGGTTTGATTATCATTTCTTTTTACTTACACTTAAATATTTGTTACTTATTTATTAGTATTAGAATAAATTATATATTTTTAGAACCACAAATTATATTTAATTGTTAAAATTATTTTCGAGGTAAACAAGGTAGAAGTTAAACTTTTTAAAAAGAGGGTACAGTTAGAACGATAAAATTGAATGCTCCATTAAATCTTCTAGCGTAACGTCCATCCTTATCGTTACGTTGCTGCTTTTAACTCATACCTTGAACGTCGCTACCCTCTCTTTAAACATAAGGCAATGTTTAATCATTTGATATATGAATCTCATTTGAACGAGTGAAACTAATTTAAATTCACGTAGATGCTAACGGGGCGGGAATCGAAGTGGGGGACCCCTCTACCGCCTGTGTCTATCTCCTGTCAAGTATGCTTTCTTTTGTTCCAACGAATGTTGTATCTTGCTTCTCTTGTGCCTTCTCTTTTTATCGCAGCCCCTCTCTTCTTTTCAACTCGGACTGTGGTACACGAAACTCTTTTTATCAAGATTTTCTCTATTTTCAAAGTTCGAGTCCAAAATCCTTATTAAATATGAAGGAACTATCCATCTTACCATATTTATCGATGGTATAATTAAAACCATATCTAAAACATTTAAACATGGGCTTATATGTGATTTTATTATTGGTACATCGGTTTATGTTCTTTATAGATGTCGAGAGAGGGATGCAAAAGGGTCCACAAAAGGACCAAAGGTATTTTCGTTTTAGAAGTTAGAAAAAATGGATCGAGTAGGTGAAATGAATGCAGAAAACCCTACCATATTACACATATATAATTGTTTCTTCTTTTAAAAGGTTTGGCTTCATTGCACTTTCGGTGGAATCTCATGCTTAGTTGACTTAACTTTTTCTTTAGTTTTGAAATCTTTTCGTTTTTAACTCACGAGGTTCAAAGGCGAATTTAAGATTTATAATTTATGAATTTGTACAACGATCTCAAGTCAAAATACGACAGTATACACAATCAAATATCTATAAGAAGTAAAAATTTTAATACTATACAGAATTTATCAAAGTTTGGTAACTTAGCTTGTTGTATTTAAAATCTGAGCCTATTGTATAGCCGCGATTTTGGCATTATTGGGAGTTATTTTCTTAACTGATAATCATACTTAGGAGATTTTGTTGTCGGATCAAATAACCTTTTTAATGATTTAAAAAAAAAAAAAAAAGTACACCGAAAAACACCGAATCAAAATGCCACGTTGACACGCCACGTGTCAATCTATATACTTTGTGGGAATTTTCCATTTCAAAAAAGAAAAGAGAAAAAGATTAATTTCCAGAAAACCTAAACGAATTCGAACTTTGAAAATTCTTTCTGCAGGTTTCAGAAAACTTTTCATGGCAATTGGCAACCTACGTAAAAAATTTACTGCTTTTAAAACCAAATGTAACTTAATTTAATTTTAATAATCAAAATAAAAATGAGAACATATATGCTAAATATAAGTAACTCGATTCCGTGTATTTTTAAAATATTGGTTTTCATTGTTATACAAAATAAATATATTTAAAAAAAAAAAAAAAAAAAAAAAAAAAGAATCACTTTCTACTCCGAAAAGCATCATCCATCATTGTTTTTGAGGTAATGATTATATTCTTTGTAAATTTTATTTTTTGATAGCCTATTAATATTTTTTGATTGTCAATGGGTGCTAACTAGTTATGGTTGAACAAATTGACTAATTTTACACTTTTTTTGGGCCATGATTTATGCATTCCACATTTGATATGAGTAAATTCCTCATTTTGTTTCTATTTATAGCTCCTATAGGCTGTAAGTCTAAAAGGAGTATCTCTTTGCCGATCTATATGTCCAATCTAGGAGTGTCAATGGGTAGTCGGGTTGAATATGGGCGGGTTTAAAAACGGATAAAATATCTGACCCGATATATACGTAAAAGATTTTCTTCTAGGGATAGAGCACTCCGTAAGAAGGTTGTCTGCCCTATCGGATAATATGGATGAATAATGTGGATATTCATATTATCCACGGCTTCTTGAAAATTCCTAGTTTTTCAAACTTGATTTGCCCCCATTTAAGTTTTTACAAATGCAAAAGTTAAACACATTAGTTATCCATTTTTTTAATGGATAACATGGATCTTCTCCATATTTTATCTATTTTCAAAATTTCCATTATCCAACTCATATTTCAGTGGCTAATATAGATGAATATATTTTTTATCCTCTATGAATAAATATCGAGAAAAAAAAAGCTCATGAAGATTGTAATCATTTTTGCCCCTCTTTTTCTTTGCATAACCAAAGATTAAAAGACAATATGATGTACTAAACTTTTGTTACGTACGGGATCGGAGAAAGACCGAACTATAAAGGTTTAAAAAAACAAAAGATGCAAAATTCCCACTTGTCATCTTATAACCTTATTTGAGCCAAAAAGGATGCAAATTTCCCTTCTTTTCTTCCTATATCATCTCTCCAATCAAACCAACCACAGAAAAGAAAATCCATTCTTTTGCTTTCTTTAGTTTTGTTTGTGTATAATATTTTTGTTTATATTTTCTCTTCATTTATCACTAGCCACTTAATTTGAAATAAAAAGAAAAACAATAAATTCTTCTTCTTTATATGTATTTTTTTGTCGTTTCTCATTCCCAATTCCAACTGAAAGTTTTGTCCACTTGGTATGAACAGCTCATAAGAAACCTTCCCTTTTGTCTTTGGTTCTTCTCTCTCTCTCTCTCGTTTGCTTATATAGTACGACTCTACTTGAAAGAAACACCTACAAATCTCTCTATAACTCATTTAAAGCTACTACTTATTTTCCTGTTCAACCAAAGGGACCAAAACAAAAAACAAAAAATGGTGAATTTTCGTCTGGAAATTTTGATATTATGCTCTTTTCTTGTATTATTTTGTGGGTATTCAAAAAAGCTCCAAACTTTACCATTTGATGAAGGGTACTCACAACTCTTTGGCCATGATAATCTTATGGTTCTTGATGATGGAAAGTCCGTTCATATTTCTCTTGATGAAAGAACAGGTTCATTTCTTCTTTTCGCTTTATATATTTTGTAGCACTAGTTTAGTACTAGTGTAATATTCAGAGGCGGGCACATTATTCTGCTCAACAAGTGCCTCCAAATGCTTTTAGTGTCCAGAGTGTCAACTGCTTTAAATTAATCATTTTATATAGGATTTCAGCCGAAGTTTACGGGGTCCGATCATCCCTGACCCATACACATGGGTTCGCCTTTAATATTAGATCGTATAATATAATTTATGTGGCTATAAAAGTTTCACATTAAAAAAGTACAGTAAGAATGTGTTATTGGAACAGATGGAAGGGAGGGAGTAGTTTTTGCTTAACATTTTCTTTGTTCATGGAAATTAAACTAATTTAATTGCTTGGGAATTAAATGGATGAATGACAGGAGCAGGATTTGTGTCTCAAGATCTTTACCTTCATGGCTACTTCAGTGCTTCTATTAAGTTACCAGCAGATTACACTGCTGGAGTGGTTGTTGCATTTTATGTAAGTAATAACTGATCTATTCTTTGTTTATTTAGTTCATAATTAAGAAAAAGGAATATTCTTGATGGTTTTTGCATTAACATTTTATATATTTTTTTATGGTGCCTCTAATTCTTGAGAATAATGCAAGGTTGACAGTCAAGTGAAAATAGTCAGAATTTTTTAAAATTTTCTTTTAATATTTAAATGATGACAGATGTCTAACGGTGACATGTTTGAGAAGAACCATGATGAAATAGACTTTGAGTTCTTGGGAAATATAAGAGGAAAAAACTGGAGGATTCAAACTAATATATATGGGAATGGTAGCACAAATATTGGCAGAGAAGAAAGATATGGACTCTGGTTTGATCCCTCTGAACATTTTCATCAATATACCATCCTCTGGACTCACAGCCACATCATGTAAGTGTACCTAATTCCATTTATTTTTCTCCACAAAAAAAAAAAAAGATAACGTCATGTCGAGATCAGTTTGGACGCATCTTGACTAATTCACGAACTAACTGTTATCTCCCATTAAAACAAGTGTCTCGAATAGCATAAGCCACCAATATTATCCCATACCGTGGGGGTTTGGGAAGAACTTTGAAAAGTTATCCTTATCCATATCACTAATTATGTACAAGACTAAGAGGGCCTCTTTAAACCAACTTTTATTGGCTTTAGGGGTTTTGGAGAGGGATTTGTGGAGGGGGTGGGGGGGGGGGGCACGGGAAAGAAGGGGAGTCTTGCTTTTTGGCACTGCAGTTTTTCCTTCCTTTAAGCAAGACTTTTTACATTATCTTTTACTTCTGCCTTTGGTCCACTGTTTCAGAATGCAGGGAATCTCTCTTTTCTTCCCTTTTTTTGGTAAGAGGTAGGCAGTGGCGGAATTGAACCTATGAAGGTTTTGGACACCTTTTTCGTTAAGCTATACTTTAAAGATGTGTTACGGACATTCAAAATTTAATATATAAAAATAAAAATAGATTTTGTCTTATATATACGGTGTAATTTTTTGGCGAAATGGGTTCGCGCCCCCCTAAATCCGCCCCTGGCTAGGGGGGCTGAAGGGGGTTAATCCCCTTCGACGGGAAATATATATATGTGTGTAGAATCCCCTAGGTTCTCCGCATGTTTAATTTTTTTTAAAATTTTTTGAACCCCGTTTAGTGGAATTCCAGGCTCCGCCACTGGTAGGTACATAACTCAGTACTCCCTCCGGTCCAAAATAACTTATCTTTTGGCCCTTTTTTTGTGACCCAAAATAAGTGATTTTTCCGGATTTTAAGAATGAATTAATTATCTTTTTCCTACATTGCCCTTGAACTAAATAGTGTTGGAATATGTATTAGGAGTATTTATGTGAGATAGTAAGGTTAATGTGGTCAATTTCAATGTTAATTAATGTTAAAATGTGAATTTTTTAATCTGTGTGAAAACATCCAAAAAATCACTTATTTTGGACCGGAGGGAGTATAAAATTTGAGCAACATTTCCTGAATTTGTTCTTGGCTTGAATATTTAACTATTAGAGGTCCCTCTTGCTTTTCACTATATGGTATGAAACTACATGTTTTTGTACACTAAGATGTTATTAGTGGGAGGCACTGAGTATATTTTGTTTGATTTGTGTGTTTTATGCATTATATTGCAGCTTTTATGTAGATAATATCCCCATAAGAGAGATCAAGAGGACAAAAGCAATGGGTGGGGACTTCCCTTCTAAGCCAATGTCTTTGTATGCTACAATATGGGATGGTTCTAGTTGGGCTACCAATGGGGGCAAATACAAAGTCAATTACAAATTTGCCCCTTACGTCGCCAAGTTTTCCGACTTTATCCTTCATGGATGTGCAGTTGATCCAATTGAATTGTCACCAAAATGTGACACAACCCCTAATTCTGCATCCATTCCAACTAGTATATCCCCTGATCAAAGAACAAAAATGGAGAGCTTCCGAAAGAAGTACTTGCAATATTCATACTGCTATGATCGGACTCGATACAATGTACCTCTTTCTGAATGTGTTATTGATCCCAAGGAAGCTGACCGTCTCCGAGGGTTTGACCCCGTAACTTTTGGTGGTGTCCAACGCCATCACAACAAACGACACCACCAGAGGCAATCGAGGAGGGAAGACTCGTCTTCTGAATAGAAAGAAGGGTATTAATACTCTACATTGAGATGTTGATTTTGATTGAAATTATGGTTATTTTTCCCTGTGAATAGAGAATACAAAAGAGAGGAGAGCTAGTTGGGATTACTACTATAAAAATGTGTCATGATCATGGTAGGGTATGTATATATTTCATACCTTTAGGGTCCCAGCATGTTCTTATTTGATGTTTAATCTTTGGACATTTATTATAAATTCAATTTGGTGATGATTTTTTCTGTACTTTCTGTTGACACTTTGAATAAATACATAATACTGCTAGCTTACATATTTAATACATAGTATCGACGGAGTATGATCGTGTTTTGTCTAGCACTGCTAGCGATTTATGTTGTGTTTCACACTTTTGCATAATATTTGTAGTACTGTCTTTTCCATTTATTTGATGTCTCTCATGTTGCTAATATTATTTTTCGGGTTTTGTTGTCACAAATCTATTGTTTCTGAACCGATGGTCTCCCGAAAACAGCCTCTTTACCCCCTCCGGGGTAAATATAAGGTCTGCATACAATCTACCCTTCCCAGACCCTACTAGTAGAATTTTACTGGGGCGCTGTTGTTGTTGTTGCATTTGGCAGAGGGGGCAGGGGTGAAGGGGTTTCCAATTATCAAATGAGTAAATGTTAAGGTTTCTTCTATTACATTTTTTTAATTTGCTCAGTGATGTTCTAAATTTTAGGCCTCTTCTGGTCTGTGTATGTCACTAGGGTAAGAGTTGTCATGATGTTAGGCCAATATGAAAAGATTTAAGTTATATGCACTAAGGGGTCGTTTCTTATGGGTATAGGAAGGTATAATGCTGGTATAAAAATTCAATACCATCTTAATACTTTGTTTGGTTGGAAAATATTTTTTTTCAGTTTTTAAAAAACGAAAATAGTTTATAAAAACATTTTTTTTCTGTTTTTACAACAACAAAAAAAATCAGTTTTTACAAATAAAATGCTTTAAAAAAACTGGAAAAAAAATATTTTTTTTGTAAAAACTGAATTGTTTTTTGTAAAAAACCTAAAAAAAAAGAAGAAGACTTTACTAAATTAGTGGACTATTGGTGCATTAGTTTAAAAAAACGAAAATATTTTGCAATTTTTTTTTTTAAGTTTACAAAAAGAATAATAATTATTTTTAATTTAGCAGGGAATAAGTGAACCAAAAAAGTGGATGAGGGGGTATTTTTAGCCCAATAGGTGGATGAAGGATATTTTTAAACCTTTTCCAATAGTTTAGGGGCATTTTGAACCCTTTTTCGTTAAAATTAACACTAGGATAACTTATACCTTATAAAGTGTGGGGTAATTAGCACCGGTATAACTTATACATTTTTCTTACAAATTATGCAATTGTCATATTTAATACAATATGCCAAACAATGGATAAAAAACAATGTCAGCATAACTAATCCCAACATAATTTATCCCAGCATAACTTATATATATATAACTTATCCCGACATAAGCCGTATTCAAACCAAACGACCCCTAATAGTGCAATGAACTTTTACACACCAATCTTGATCCTGTTAAACAAGAACTAAGAAGTAAAGCAGAAGAATTCTTCTAAGAATATTCTCGCACATCTTTATGAAGTTTCCTATTTTAGCAATGCTGACTGTCTGTCCATAGGCAACAGTGGCTACACTTGCTGAAAAGTTAACAGAGAAGGGATTTTATGTTAATACTGTTAGGATAACTAACTTAGGGGTAAAGAGGGATTTTCTTGAGTTGTATGACCATAGAGCAAATTCTTCTAAAAGGGTAGCTGAAAATGAGAAATTTAGGCAGAAAATAGAAAAAAGAAGACAAAAGCTGGAACCTTGGATCTTCTTTTGGCTTTGCCTAGCAGTAGTATACAATCACTGTAATTAGTGGCGGCAAAATGGTTAAAAGAAAACAGTTATTCACCCATATTATCAATTAAAAAATAGATTGGATAATGAACTTTTTAAAACGAGTCAAATATAGATAAAAACCATATTATCTACTTAAAAAATGGATAACAAATGCGTTTAACTTTTATATTTGTAAAGCCTCAAATTGAGCATTACTCAAATTTGAGAGACTAGGAGTTATTCCAAAAGTGATAATATTGAAGAAGTCATGGATAATAAGGATATCCATATCATCTGCCGGTTAACCCTTTTTTTATCCGTATTAAATATGGGGTCGGGTCAGATAATTTAACCGTTTTTGCATTACCCGTTTTCGACATGCCCATATCAGACCCAACCAACCCGCTTATTTGTCACCCTAACTGTAACCACCAAATAACAACAACACAAGGAACGGCTATTTCAGGAACGGCTCCTTGTCGTTCTATTCACATCCCTCCTCCCACAACCTTAGCTACTCACTTACTCGTAGTTCAATTGAGGATAGTGAGGATTCAGTGGAGAGAATCAATTGGTCGGTTCACAACTGATTTAGGCTAGTTGGAGGAGATTTTACATTGTCAGGTCATTCAGGTTGAAATAGATTAGCACTAGGTTGTCGACTGGTCAATGAAACATGTGATAATGATATTGATAGGATTAGTAGCTCAGATAGCACTTCGTTTTTCATATTCGAGTTACCTGCAACACCAGCAATTGATGGCGAATCCGAGTGATTCGAGAGTTTCAGGAAGTATGGATGGAGGAAGAGAACTTTACCTTTCTTGGCTTGAGAGAATCCTTGGACAAATAGTTTTGGAGTCTATTCCTGTTGTGGCTCAGATTGTGCAAAAGCTTCCTGATAACACAATTGAGTCAATAAAGGAATACTTGAGAAGCCTAATTGCAACTTTTTTGATAACTATGGTGCGAGTGCCAACTTGCGTGCACCTCGACTAATTCAACGAGATACACGTAGAAGATGAGTGCTAGTTGTACACATGGAACTTAATCTGTTACTTCATTTGTTGATTAGTTAGCTCACTTAACAATAGTTAGCTGATAACTTAACATAGGTAGTACTTGTTAGTTAAGTAGACTATATTTAGTCAACTATATATAAATACTTGTAGCTCATACTATACAAAGTAAGCTCGATCATTTTTCCCAATTCTGTTACAGCTCGATCATTTCCTCTACGTTCAATTATCTCTTCTGCTTGTTAAATCGATTGGACACACACTGAATTTGTCTTTGTCATTGAATTCAACATGGTATCAGAGCTTCCGATTGAAATTTTTTAGGGATTGTCTTCGTCAATTTTGTAAGGAAATCAAGAAATTCTTCGCCTTCGAAGTCTGTTGAAAAAAGCCAAATTTTGTAATTATGGTGGATTCTAGTACTGAATCCAGTTCCATCACAATTGATCACAACCATCCACTTTATCTACAACCATCGAATTCGTCGGGAGTGGAACAAACTGGGATACTACTCATCGGAATGGAGGATTATAGCATTTGGAGTCGCGCGATGTTACTGGCAGTGGAATGCAAAAACAAGCTCGGATTTATTAACGACATAGTTCGTCGAGCTGATGTTGGCAAGGATTTGGAGAAACAGTGGGATCGCTGCAATGCTTTGGTGAAATCGTGGATTACGAGCAATATAAGCAAGGAGCTCCTTAGTGGTATACTCTTTCGCCTTGATGCTTATTCTATTTGGAATAATTAAAAGCAAATATTTGTCTCACTAGAGTTTATCACATTCATAAGGACATTGCTACATTGACTCAAGGTGTTTCCCTTGTCTCTGTTTATTACTCGAAATTGAAAGATCTTTAGGATAAAACTGGTTCTATAGTACATGTGCCTTCCTACTGTGATAAGTAAAAAGACTTTGTTACTCACTTGACAAATCAAAGGTTGTTGCAATTTCTAATAGGTTTAAATGATGGCTATAGTCAAGCTCGCAACCAAATTCTAATAATGTCCCAAATACCATCAGTAAACCAAGCATATGCCATGATTGCTCAAGATGGGAGTCAAAAACTAGTGTCCGGTGGTGGTTATGTTTTAGGTGAAAGCATTGATCCCACTGCACTCTTCACTCCCAAAGGGACACAAAAATCTAGGAGAAATTTTCCTATGTTTTGTGATTATTGCAACATGAAAAGACATACCAGGGAGAATTGTTACAAGCTCATGCACTGTGAGTTTTGTAGAATAAAAGGCCAAATCAAAGAAGATTGTTATAAGATAATAGGTTATCTGGCTGATTTCAAAGGGAAGAAGAAAACCAATGCAATCCTAGGAGGTAATCATGCATCTGTTTTTGTTCTCAATCAACAACAACAAAATATTGCACAGGCTCAACATGTGACTAACATTGGACAACAACAAGGAAATGGACCAGTCTCAGCTCATTTTTTACTCCAGAACAATATAACCAAATATTATCACTGTTGAACAAGTCTCAAGTGTCTGAATTTAGTGTTAACATGGCAGGTAAAATTCTCTCTGATAATTTGAATGTATTGAAGTGGATAGTAGATACAAGGGCGACAAATCACATGATTAGTGTTTACCTCGAAAATGGTAATGACAATTATATTTGATTTTATGGTTCAAAAAATACGTGATTTATTTTAATACTAGTTGTTAGGCAATAGATGCTAAGTGTGAATAAGAAAAGTAAGATAAGAGTAAAGGAAAGTAGTGATATGCTACTAGGCTGGGCCTCGAGCTTGCTGGAACAAGGCCTCGAGGTCGAGTTGTTATGCTCAATAACGAGCAGTGGATGAAGGAATAACAATATTGTGGGCCTCGAGGATAGCCCTTTATGATGAATAATGAGCAATAAATGAAGAACAATTAATGAACACAATAAATGAAAGTAATAAATCAATGGAACAATTGTTGATCACGTTTAGGCAAGAAAGCAGAGAATGTTCTTGTTGCATTGAATATTCATGTGTGTTACAAAATGACAAGGGTCCCCTTTATATAGGAGGAGGGAATCCCAACATAGTACATGTATAATTATGACAAGGTAATGCTATTGGTACAACTATTTAATGGCTTAGTACGGACTTGTACTATTCTTGTAGACTTGGTCAGCTCTAACCACATGCCCTTGGGAATTTCTCGCCTTTCCATGACGGTCGTCGATTTGTACTGCCCCGAGATCAAGCACATGGGACCTTCGATATGCTCCCTTGAGGGATGCACCTGGGGGTCAAGCTTCGAACTCTGCTCCGAGCTTCTTGAGGCCAGGCACGGAATGACACAACGGCCTCAAAATCGGACTCTCCGATTTTGGCCATATACAGATAGTCCCTGCGTTTCTTAAAATGAAATGATAAGAAACGGTCTTGAATTCTTGCCTCTTCGATATCCCTATTATGACGTCAGCCACGTGAAATCATTAAATGATGTGACAGAAAGGTTGTACAGAGTCTTTGTCAGCACGGTTCTCGAAAAGCCCACGAACCTCTATTGGTCGTCCTTTCGACTCCTCCAATACACTTAGATGACTCTTATAAATACTTTAATATCCATCTTTTAAACTTTTACAACACCTTCAAATCTTCGCTAACAGCTTCCTGTCTTCATCCTTCTTCTGTGTTTACTTCTTCATCAGCTTACTTTGAAACTTTATTATAACCATGGCCAAAACTTCTAAAACGATCCCTCAAAAAGAGGATGCCCCTTCTTCGTCACGCTCGTCTAAGATCAAAACAAAAGCACCTTCCCGTATTGAGGAGTGCATTCCTGGGCCCTTCGAGACATCCTCCGATTTCAAGATTGATAAACCTCATTCGGTACCGGGTCGGTATGAGCCCGTGTCTCGGTACATAAGTTTAGTAACCGATGTGAAGAAGGTAAATATAGATTGCCGTTGGGGGGAGGCGGTGCAAGTGGAAATCCCTTCATCAGAAGAAAGCATAATTACACATAAAGTTGGTTTTCTCAGCGTATATACGTACCATTTTACCTTAAGTCCCGTAGATTCTTCTTCTCCACCGATAGACCCGGTGATCCTCGATTTTTGCCGTCAATATCGAGTGAAGCTTGGTCAAATTTATCCTTCTTTCTGGAGAATTGTGTATTTGATTAGACATTTCTCTAACATGGTCGAGGGGATTTCTTTTACCCTCGATCATCTGATTAGATTGTATAGCCCTCGTCTCTATTGAGGGGGCCTAGTCCAGTTGCAGCGCCGATCCACCAAAGCATTTATTGCCTGCATTGATGAAGATAAAGACCGGGAATGGATGAGCCGGTTTGTTCGAGTCAGGACCTCAGACCTCATCCCTGCCGAGCGGATGCCATTCCCTGAGGAATGGAATATGAGACGTAAGTGTCAATACACCAAGCATATTTCATCATCTGAATGCCTTCCTTTTCCCTTTTTGAACTAATCCCTTTCTTTTTGAATTGATTCTCTTTGATTGTATAGCCACCGTGTGGTTCCCCGGTGCGATCAAGGACCTCCCGGGCTAGGTTAAACTCTTGGACTCCACATCCACATATGATAAGCGGGTTTGGCGTGATTTGGCCAAGACGCGATGGCAGGACAAAATTCATGGTACGCCCTCACGACTATCACTTCAAAGTTCCTTATGAGTAGATTTCTTAACGATATGTTTGATATTTTATGCTTGTGCAGGCCTCAGGAAAGCCGTTTCAATGAGACCGCATCCTCCTGGCGTAGAAGAGACCCCAAAACCTGCCAAGGACAAAACAAGAAAAAAAGAGGTGTCGATGGAGTCCCTGAAACCCAATAAAGCTAAGGCTCGAAAGCCCAAGACCGATGCTATGGTCTTAACTTCGGCAGCTGCTGACACTCTTTGTGCTGAAGATGAAGACGATGACAGTCGCCCACTGGCACATATGGCAAGACGAAGCGCTGATGCTTCGAAGGTTGTTGGGAAGAAGACTGCTAAGTCGAAGGCGGACAATGTGGCCCCACCTCGTATTGAGGAGACCCTCAAGGAGGGTTTAGATACAGTCCCCGAGCCAACCGTCAGACATGATACAACTTGTGACGACGAACACTTGGTTGGAAAATTCGTAAGATCCATCCTTGAGACTCTTCGAGGACGTGAGGAAGCCCCGATAGAGTTTGATGTAATAGGCAATCTTTAATAGGGCCCATCGTTCTCACCGAGGCAAATACGGGATGCCCAGAACAGGGAAGCTCCCGATGTAGGGCCTCCCAGGGGGGATGATTTATTTAGAGATTACTTTGCCGGCGTCAAGGAGGATGCCGATCTTGATGCCCCCGTTATTATTGAGGAGGCTGAGAGACTCCAAAAATAGGTGATTTTTTCTTTGACACAACCTTCGTGCTTTGAGTTTTGGCCCTTGTCTTTATAACTTCTTTCCCTTGCGTTGTAGGTCAAGAAGTTGTATGACCATGTCACGACCCAAACCAATGGGCCGCGACGGGCACCCGATACCTTACTCAACCGAGCACCAACGTAATGTATCTTTCTTATTACATAACCTTATACACGTGACATACGAGCCTAATAGGCCAACATAATCCTTTATAAACTCAAAATATAGGCCGACAAGGCCGTACAATCTTTTACGTACACTACATATGTCTACAAGCCTCTAAGAGTACATAAATATCATAAAGGTCGGGACAGAGTCCCGCCTTACCAAACAATATGTGTCTAAATCATACTAACCAAACAAGCAACTCCGAAGCAAATGGANCACCTGAGGGCATGAAACGCAGCGTCCCCAGGCAAAAGGGACGTCAGTACGAATAATGTACTGAGTATGTAAGGCACATAAATAAATACATAAGAGACATGGAAGAGATATAGAGTAATTGACTTAACCTGTATGTCTGGATAACTCTGTAAATAATAAATCACTTTTAGTATCATGCATATGCGTATGAATGTCATGTCGTGCATAGGTATATGTTTCATAACATCATCAGCCTCTGAGGGCATCCCATCATATCATATCGGCCATTGTGGGCAAAATCATCGTTGTATACCAGTTGATCAGGTGGTGGTGCGTATATAACGCCATAACCTTTTCCCATATCCCATATACATATATACGCGTATATAACGCCGTTTGAAGATACATACATATATACGCGTATATAACGCCGTTTGAATCATATTTCAGCCACTGTGGGCAACATCATCATCATATACCAGCTGATCAGGTGGTGGTGCGTATATAACGCCATAACCTTTTCCCATATCCCATATACATATATACGCGTATATAACGCCATATGGTCATGGGTCAATGTACATGTGTGAAATGCATGAAAAGTACGTAATAATCTTAATAATTTTTTCCGGATAAACTTTTCCAACTGCGTATTATTCTGAGACCCATGAACAGAAAATAATAATAATTCTCATGGGGAATCAAAAATATAGACACCCCTACTATTTCTATGAATAGAGTAATTTATAGAAACTGTGTATTTGCTCGTTTCTTCAGTATAATTTGGACCATGCCAAAAGAAAGAAGGGATAGCCTTAACATACCTGGAGTAGAGAAAAATTCGTATGATATACTTGGAAAAGATTGCACCGTACTCCGTTAGAACCGCAAAACTTTTACATTGCTACGATTTTAAAAATTCTCGTTGGATTTTCTTTTGTAGGAATTTCTTGCAAGAAAAATACTGCAACGTTTCACCTCTGTTTGAATTGAACTTGCTGAAAGGTTTGAAATGAATTTGCTGAAAGGTTAAAATGAAATGTGTTGGAAGGTTTTGGAATGACTTCAACGTTTCCACCTTTTTTTTTAACTTGCAAAGTCTTTGATATTCAAAGACATTGAAATGTAGTAAAGGTTTATTTACAAGCCACCTAATAGCAAATTAATCCTAGTCATTTCCTTATAACGTAGCTAACTGCCACGTTTTGGGGTGGAAATTTATTGATTGTTATCTGCTTATTAGTTAATTAGGTAATGTCTCATTATCCGGTAATTAACCAATTACTCGCATAATTAAAAATTAATTCAAATTAATTTAAATTATGCTTATTTTTAATATACATTATACATCATACCATCATGGTCATGTGGTAACTTGCATGGTACTAGTCCATAAGTGTTGGGTATAATAGCTCGGACCGTATTTTATTCCAAAATGTCAAACCTCGACGAAATTCATTTTCTCTGACTTGCTTCCCCTCTCACTTTCACGAATTTACTAATCACTTGTGAAATAGCATAATCCTTATAATCCCCAAATAATATTTTTTTTCCTTGAACTGATGTTAGTTACCTTACGACAAATTCAACGTAAAATACTGCAGGGTGCAACATCGTCGTAACTTAATACTGCAGGATGTAATATTGACGTAATATTGCAGGGCGTAACATCCTTCCCCCCTTTGGGACATTCGTCCTCGAATGTTGACTGATGTTTTTATCATTTTCATAACTTATAGCTCTTGTGAATACCTTAATACTCTCCTTGCCATTTAGGCCTCTTTCTCACGCCATGACTTGTGATCGAATTCCTTCCAATCTCGTAACTGTTGCTACCTTCTTTTATGCAACATGTACGATTCTGACTTGTATGTGCGCCTATGCGACTCCTCTCTCCTTTTTCCTCCAGCGTTTAGCCGATCTCTAGGCCTTACTTTGTAAACATAACCAAGACTTAACACGATGCCTTTCTGAGCATCTATAGGTGTACTGAAGCTCTTTGGTCAGTACTTTGTCGAACTTACGAATACTGCCATATCTCATTTCGTATTTTGTAGCTTCTATCCATCCGTTGTTGATTTACCTCAATGTTGATCTACAATATAATAACTTGAAATTCCTTACGTAATGCCTTGCCACTAGGGCTTACATTGCATCGAAGAATATTTGAAGAGATTTTTCAGATCCACTTAGGGGCGATACTGTACTTTAATAACCATAGTTTATAGCATCCCGATGTGATCTACTTATGTGGTATTTTAATCCCGTACGATTCATGAAATCCTCTTCAATTCATTACTCAATCGAATGCCCAATCGTCATCCTTTATCTATCACAATTACACCCTCATTATGTTATCAGGGCGACATTCCATATCTTCTAAATGCCATTAGTCTTAGACTTCTTTGAGTTCATTCAGGCTATACTGAGCATTCTATAACTTAGAGGAACCATCAACTCCCTTGTTTTCACCGTCATAATCCCGAGGACTTGTCCATTTTCGTCACCTTCTCACTTGTCATTTTCTTATCCTTACTCTTGTCTTTATAAATCCTTATCGTTCTATCATACTTTAGCTTGCGATTGATTTTGTTATGCTTTTCTGGAATATCAAGCGAGACATCGCATCATCTCTAACTCTTATTTTACTCTCTAATTAGACCTTTCAGTACTTAGAAACAATAAGCTGGAAGGTATGTCATTAACGACACTGGTATCATTCCAGAATACTGAATCCCCACGCTTCTAGCCTTATATCTGAA
>MDKH01120271.1:0-54414 GCA_005239495.1 Nicotiana undulata
CTTTCGGATGCTCCAAATCTACCAAGTTCAGATTTTTATCATCAATTTATGCTTAAGGAATGATTTCCAATCGAAAAATATCGATTTTTAACTCAAATTCCGAATCCGGTCAAAACCCGGTCCCCGGGACCACGTCTCAAAATCTGACGAAACTCACAAAATTCAAACACCCGTTCCGATACGAGTTCAACCATACAAAAATTATCGAATTCCGACATCGGATTGGCTTTCAAATCTTAAATTTATATTTTCGGAAACATTTGATAAAAATCCGATTTTTCTTCAATAAATTCATGGATTCACGATATAATTGAGTGGGGAATCATGATCTATAAAGGATTTAAGATAAAGAACACTTACCTGATTTAAATTCGTGAAAACCCCTCGGAAAATTGCCCAAACCGAGCTCCCCCAACTCTATTTTTGTTAAAAATGGCCAAAAACCCTCGTTTTATAGAGTTTTACGTTTCGGGCGCCACAGGTGGCGCCGGGCGCTGCCTGTGGCGCTAATTACAGTATCAAAAAAAATTCACGGTGCCCTGAACGGCGCCCAACGCTACCCTGGGCGCTGGCGATGGAAAATATTTTTTCCCGTCACGAAAATGTGCATAACTCTTTCATACGATGTCCAAATTCAACAATTCTTTTTGCTATGGCTCCGAAATTTCGATACGGATATAATGGTTCAATTGAAACTGAATTTGGAGCTCATTTTCTTAGTGTGGTACCACCTATTCTTGAAGAACGACGTCAAAATATTCTTGAAATGGCCAAGTTAAATTCCGTTAACCATCCGAAGTCGTCCCGAGGCCCTAGAGACCTCAAATAAATTTACCAACACATCCCATATGATCAATCAAACTTAGTTGCACTCTCAAAACACCAAAACTAACATCAAAACACCAATTTTACCTCGGATTCAGGCCTAAGAACTTTGATATTTCTAAAATTCACCAATGATGCTGAAACTATCCAAATCAACTCCGTTTGACCTGAAAGTTTGCAGACAAGTCTAAAATGACATTACTAACATGTTCCAACTGTCAGAATTCAATTCCGACCCCGATAGCCTATTTTCCACTGCCGACTGAATATCTCCAAAAACTAACTTTCGTCAATTCAAGCCTAATACTACACCGGGCATCACAAAATTATTCCGGACACACTCCTAAGTCCCAAATCACCTAACGAAGCTATTCGAGTTGTAAAATTCACATTCTGGAGTCGTTTACCAATAAGTCAACTCTTAGTTGACTTTTTCTTCATTTTAAGGCTATTCTTAAGGACTAAGTGACTGAATTCTCATTTAACCATTTCGATTTCAAGCTTATCAACTCTAACACATCAATATTAGAATAATCGGTCTATGATAAGTCAATAACAACAATTATAATGCAGGTTTTACGTAACGATAGACCGGGTCGTTACAATAATTCCATAGCGGTCAGCGGTCTATTTTGAGCCCAAATCAACCTCTCTGAACTTCAATCTCGCAACAACGTGTCTGTGGCCACCTCAGCGGATGTACTTACGCGGCCGCATAATTTTGTCGTTGTCCGCGCTCTGTTCCATCCTTTGGGCTTGTGCAAGTTTAACTTCTTTTTGAGTTTATTTTGGCTTCTTTGCCTCATTTTGACCAAAACCTGCAATTAAGCACCTTAAGTTAGTTTTCAGGAATACCTTAATGCATTTTGACCCAAAACCTAGCAAAAGAGAGAAAATAGTAGGATAAAATCCCTAGTTATCAACTCCCCCAAACTTAAGCTTTTGCTTGGCCTCAAGCAAACAAGGTAATTCCCACCTCCGCACCGAAAAGATAGGAAAATTTCAGTTGTCGTAAGGTAATAACCCCTCAGCTATGGAAGGCTGTGGAAGGCTCGGACCCAACGGCCACCACCCATGGATCTTCAGACTGGCCAGTGGAGGTGGTGGCTTTTCCCTTCGACTTGGGGTTGTCTGGACACTTAAGGTTGTACCAGGAGAATGGCCTCTTAGGCTTCACTTTGGTGTCAAAGTCTCTTCCTTCGACTCCCTGGTCCTCTAGGAACATGGTGAGGAAGTTGGGGAAAGGATATGATACTTCCATCCTTGCCAATTGATATGGTAATCACTTTGGCCATAATATTCCCCACATTGGTCGGGAACCCCGCCATGATAGCCCCTACAATAATCTCCGGGGAGACCGGCATATCACTGTCATGCGTAGTAGGGTCTATCTGGCTGCATACAAAAGTAGACCACCCTTTCGCTCTGAAGCTCAGAGTGTTCCTGTAGATCAGGGCCCCGGGTGTCAGCCAAGCTAGAGTAGTACCATGGATGGCTATCACCGATGCAATCCATGGGCGGGCTAACTCATCCATAGCCACCTTCTCCAGATAGAGGGACTCATCCTCGTCATTGAACCCAACATAGTCATTTAAGGTCTTGCCATCAAACATGATCTTCTTGTTTCGGACCTTGGTCAAATAATTGCCCTTTTTGATGTGGGCAACATTTGCATAGAATTCCTTGACCAAATACTCATTGGCCTCCAGTAGGTTGCTGGTGAAGAACTTCCGCCCCACTCTTTCATTGAAGTGCCTCTTGACATTGGGATTGTGGGGTAGAAGATCTCGCTAAATGAAGACCCTCTCCAGTGTGAGTGACCTTTGAGGCCACCATTCTCGTAACTTGTGGTAGGCTATCTCATAGACAAATCGGTCTTTCCATACCACCGGGTTCCTTGATCTTACCAACCCCCCAGTTTGGGTGTCACCCCCTATTCTGTCATCCGGGACATCGTCATCACTATCAATATTTACTGGGGCTGGTCTGGATGCTGGAGCTGCAACATTTTGGGCAGGAGGTGTTAGAGTGCCACTACCTCTCGAGCCATCAGAATGTAAGTATTGGCACACAAAATCACAAAAGTTCCCATGAAGTATATGCCCCACACGTTAAAAATGTCAACTTCAAGGATAGTGGTGAGAGGCATTTCATCCTTTTTTATATTCCCTCAGCTCTCTGATATTCATCACATCTCTTGACAAGCTCACTTGCATCTCTATACAGGGTTGGACAATAAAAACCACAACTAAGAACCTTGGAAGCAATCCTCGCCCCACCGTGATGACCACCGTAGGGAGAGGAATGACAAGCATCAAGTATGCTCCCTTGATCCTTCTCTGGGACACATATACGAATCACCCCATCATTGCAAATCTTGAACAAATAGGGCTCATCCCAATATTATTCCAAACTGTCCCATTTGAGTTTATTCCTTTGGTTATAAGAGAGCTCACATGGGACAATGCCGGTAACAAGGAAATTGGCAACATCCGCAAACCAAGGCATATCATTCAAAGAAACCGAGAGGAGTTGCTCATCCGGGAAAGCATCATTAATTTCAATACCATCTTTGGGCCTCCCTTCCTCTTCTAGACGGGACAAATGATCCGCAACCTGATTTTTACTTCCTTTCCTATCAATGATCTCAAGGTCAAATTCTTGAAGAAACAAAACCTATCTCATCAATCTAGATTTTGAGTCCTTCTTTGTCATCAAATACCAGAGCACCGCGTGATCGATGTGGACAATCACTTTGGCACCCATGATATAAGGCCGAAACTTCTCCATGGAGAACACAATTGCTAACAACTCTTTCTCTGTCACTGTATAATTAACCTGGGCATCATTCATAGTTTTGCTTGCATAGTACACCGAGTGAAATATCTTGTTCACCCTTTGCCCCAAGACTGCTCCTACCGCAATGTCACTTGAGTCGCACATAAGCTCAAAGGGAGAGATCCAATTTGGTGCGATAATGATTGGAGTGGTTGTCATTTTATACTTCAAAAGCTCAAAAGCCTTCATGCACTCTTCATTGAAATCAAATTTTCATCCTTCTCTAGTAGCTTGCACAAGGGGTTCACCACTATGGAGAAGTCTTTGATGAACCTTCGGTAGAACCCCGCATGCCCAAGAAAACTTATAACTCCCTTGACGGAAGTCGAAGGAGGTAGATTTGAAATCATTTCTATTTTCACCTTGTCCACTTCTATTCCATTCTTCGAGATCTTATGGCCGAGGACAATGCCATCCTCGACCATAAAGTGGAATTTTCCCCAATTAAGCACAAGATCTCTTCACACCGAGCTAGAACCTTGTCAAGATTTTGCAAGAATTTTTCAAATGAGTCTCCAACCACACTAAAATCATCCATAAAGACTTCGAGGAAGTCCTCTACCATGTCCGTAAATATAGCCATCATGTACCGGTAAAGGGTTGCGGGTGCACTACACATTCCGAACGACATCCATGAGAATGCAAAGGTTCCATACGGGCAGGTGGAGGTAGTTTTATCTTGGTCTTCTGGGGCTATGAGAATCTGATTGTAATCTGAGTACCCATCCAAGAAACAATAGTAGACACGCCCGGCAAGTTTGTCTAGCATATGATCAAGAAAAGGCAATGGAAAATGATCTTTTCGGGTCACTTTGTTCAGCTTTCTGTATTCCAAGCATACCCTCCATCCGGTCACAGTTCTAGTGGGGATCAACTCATTCTTCTCATTTTTTTACCACAGTCATACCCCCCCCCCCTTTTTGGCAGACATTGCACCAGTGAAGTACATGCACTGTCTGAGATTGGATAGATAACCCCTGCATCAATCCATTTGGTAATCTCCTTCTTGATGACCTCTTGCATAGCCTCGTTCAACCTCCATTGATGTTCCACAGACGGTTTTGCATCATCCTCAAATATAATTTTATGCATGAAAAAGGCGGGGCTTATGCCCCGAATGTCAGCTAAGGTCTATCCAATTGCCTTTTCTCTTATTTGAAGAACCTCAAGAGTACTTTGGTTAAGCAAGCAGAAAGAATAACAAGTAATGTAGAAGATGGGCCTAAAAATTCATACATCTGGTGAGAAGGAAAAGGCTTCAACTTCAACGTTGGTGGCTCCTCGATCGAGGGCTTTGACAGTGGAGTCTTCCATTTTTTCAAATCCAAGAAGAGTTTACGGGGACCATAAGAATAGGATCCCATTACTTGAAATGCATTAGCACATTCAACCAAGCCATCCCTTTCATCATCCTCATGGTTCAACAATACAACTTCCATAAGATCTTCCACATTGATCATTGCACTTGTTTCATCAACTATTGGATCATCATCATTTTGCAACACAACATCTTCATTCACAACTTTGTTTTGGTTGGAGGTACTTTCTTCACCACCTATACCGCTCCTAGTGGTCACTGCCATGACATGGCCTGTATTGTTCCCGCCCTTAGGGTTTACTACCGTGTCACTTGGTAGAGTCCCCTTAGGGCAAGTGTTCAATGATTGCGAGATTTTCCCATTTGGACTTCTAGGTTGCGGATGGAAGTAGTGTGGGAAGCAATTTGAGCATCGGAATCAGCATTCCTTTCATCATCTATTTAAGCATGCTCTCTATGCTCCCCATCTCATTATTTGAAGAACTTTGCCCTTGAGATTGATATGGAAGAGGATTGTTGGGTTGTTGATACATCGGGGGACTTTGAAAGCCCGACCCCCGATTGCCTTGATTATTGTTACCCCAACCACCTTGGTTGTTATTACCTCCCCAATTGCTATTGTTGTTTCCTTGATTCCCCCAATTCTGGTTGTTGTTCCCTCAATTGTTAGAGTTGTTGTTATTTCCATTGTTACAATTCCCTTGGTTTTGATTGTTACAATTCTGATTATTCCCTTGCGATCTCCATTGTTGATTTGGAGCATTGCTCCGTTATCCTTGATAGTTGTTTGCATACAAAACTTCCTTGCTTTGGTCATCATACGAATCATCTTGGTTGTAGTCACTTCCACTCTGTTCATATTGATCTTGATTACCTTGCACTTGCTGACCCCGTTGTCTCCTCTTATTGACCATTAGATTGACCCCTTCCATTACATTTACTTGCTTTGGTCCTTGAATCTGCTGCAATTGTGCTTTGGCTAACTGGTTCATGGTTGTTGTCAACTCAGCTATGGCTGTCCGTGGTCTTGAAGTTCCTTATGAAGATTGATTACAGTCGGGTCACCTTGGGGAACATTTGCCCGACTCTGCCAAGCTGAAGAAGTGTCAGCCATTTCATCAAGTATGTCACAAGCCTCATCATAAGTCAGCTTCATAAAATTTCCCCCTGCTAACTGGTTCATTACACATTGATTGGTCGTGTTTATACCCCAATAGAATGTCTGTTGGATCATTGCTTCAGCCATGTCATTATTGGTCCATTCCTTGACCATAGTTCTATATCTCTCCCAGATTTCATGACGGGGTTCATTGGGTTCCTGTTTGAAGGATAATATTTCATCCCTTAATGCTGCCATATGACCCGGTGAGAAAAACTTAGATATAAACTTATCCTCCAACTCATCCCACATAGTGATGGAATGGTTGGGGATCCTTTCGAGTCAGTCCAAAGCTTTCCATCTAAGTGAAAAAGGGAACAATCTCAGTCTCAATGCATCCTCCGACACATTTGTCTGTTTGCTTCCCTAACAGGTATCTACAAAGCCCTTTAGATGTTTATAAGCATTCTGATAGGGAGAGCCATTGAAGAATCCTTGATGCTCCAATAAGGTCAACATACATTTGTAATCTGGAAATTTCCCGCCCGGATTCGGGGTGGGACAATCGCACTAGTGTAACCTTCATTTGGAAGCACCCGATGAGCTGCACGTGCAGGAGGTGGGGGAGGGTCTGGAATATTATCATTGGTCTGGCGGCCTCTTCCACCTCATCATCACCATTATCTTCTACCACCTCCCCTGGTAGAACATTTCCGAGAGGATCAACCATATTGTACCTAAAGCGTTTAGGAAAGAAAAATAATACACACAACTAGTCAGATAGATAGCCAACACCATTTAACTCCCCGACAACGGTGCCAAAAAGTGATCGGTTCCAACCCCACACCACTATATAATGGCGAGGAGTGGTCGATGCAGTTTTACCTGATAGGTCAGGATCGATATCCACCGGGAGTTAATATTGGTTGGGAGTTGGGTTTCTACATAATCTAGCTATGCGTGTTGTCTTTAATTGCACTTCTAACCATGCTTGGGTTTGTATCTATTCTAATGTTAATGCTGTTGATTGCTGAAAATAATCTAAGTACAATGTTTTTGTAGGAGTTTTTAAAATGATAAAAAGCACAAAGGAAGTGACTTACACCTAAGCGAGTATCTAATGGGATTTAGAAATTAGAACTAGCTTGTTATATTTTGCGTCGTGATATAACCTTCACAAATAATTACTCACTCTATACCTCTCGGTAGTTTGAGTGACTTTGCCCGAATTGGCTTTCTCAAGCCTAATTGGGAGTTCAAACAGTGCAAGTGAAATTGGCTCAAGTCGGATATTACTATCTCTAGGTTTAACCCTTTAATTGGGTCAATCAATCTCTTGAATTCACCCCAATTCCTTGTTAGCCTATTTTACCTACACTTGTGTCCTCTTTCTCAAGAAAAGCCCTAGTAAAAAAGGCACGAATTAGTGTTTGCAACCACCAATTCAACAGTTAAAGCATGAAACAAGCTAAATATCACTAACCCATAAACAAATAAGCCCTAAAATTGGAGACCCATTAAATACCCACACTAGAATTGGGTCACAACCCTATCTTATGGGTCTAGCTACTCATAATTAAGGTAGAAATCAAAGATGGAGATGAAATATAAGCCATAAAAGTTAATTACAAGACTAAAATCTAAAGATATAAGCTAAAGCTACTCTAAAATTACTCAAAGTGGTAAAGTACTGCTGTTCACGATCTCCCTAATACAAAAGTTGACCTAAACATGTAAAAAGGATCTATTTATACATAGCTGAAATTACTGGACAAAAATGCCCCTACAGAGACCCGCTGACAGCGTCAAACTTGGTGCGTCCGCGTTTAGCCATTCGCGGCCGCGCTATAACGAGCGCGGTCCGCGTTTTTCTTCATTTGGATTTGGACTGGAGTTTGTTTCGCGGATCGCGTAAATACAATCGCGTCCGCATTTTCTTCTATCGCTGCCGTGTAAAATATTCGCGGACCGCGTTTCTCAACTTAGCTTTTCTTGCACACTCTCTGAACTCCTTATCTCGCTCCTAGCGGACTTTTCACCGCCTCAACGTCAGGTGGCTTCACGGCCGCGTAATGTAGACGTGGACCGCGTTCTTTGCTTGACCCAAGATTGCAAGGTCTCTGATTCTCTATCTCCACTCTCACGCGATTCCAGTCGCGACCGCGTAAGATATTCCGCGGCCGTGTAATTCCATAGCGGTCAACGATCTACTTTGAGCCCAAATAAATCTCTCTGAACTTCAATCTCGCGGCAACATATCTGTGGCCGCCTCAACGGATGCACTTATGCGGCCACGTAATTTTGTCGCTGTCCGCGCTCAGTTCCATCCTTTGGGCTTGTGCAAGTTTAACTCCTTTTTGAGTTTATTTTGGCTTCTTTGCATCATTTTGACCAAAACCTGCAAGTAAGCACCTTAAGTTAGTTTTCGGGAATACCTTAACGCATTTTTTACCCAAAACCTAAGCAAAAGAGAGCAAATAATAGGCTAAAATCCCTAGTTATCACCATATAACAAGGAAATGTCTCTGAAGCAGTTTGAGGTAGATCAGTCAGTGTTGAAATGCATCCTTCCACATCATGATAAGGTTGAGTCAAGTCTACTTCGAACTGGCGAGGGTCATTCATTAGGACAAAGGTATTGCCCATTGACACTTTTTGTTTGTGTTGATGCCATCAATAGATACTATCTATGATTTCTTTGCTTATCTTCAATTGCATGTTTGTACTTGACATTTTTAAAGTTTGGTATGACGAAGACATTTTATTCTGCTACCCCAAACACTTTTATCTTTTGCTACCCCTTTTGAGCCTTAATTTTTTTTTTCATACCTCTCTTTTGGAATCCGAAATAGAGTTAGAAAATAGAAAGAAAAGAAAAAGAAAAAAAAATGAGAAAAGAAAAGAAAAAACATAAAAATAAAGATAGAAAAAAAAAGAAAGGAAAAAATGGGAAAAACAAAACGAATTGTGCATTTGAACTACGTTCAACCTGATTCCTTCTAAGGATACGTAGGCAGCCTTACTCTGAGGTTCGGTCCCATCAAAGCAAAAATCCAAAAAACAAAAATTCTCCTGATTCCAAGAAACTAGGGCAGAAGTTATTAATTTTGGCCAAAAGATTTGATTCCAAAAGTTGTAATTTTGAACCATTTCATCTTAAATTGTTTTGAGCTTTCATGCCACCCTTTCTTTCCAACCCTATCCAAAAGCCTACATTACGGTATAAAGAAAGACCTTCCGACCATTATTTGAGGATGCCCAATCAAGTGTGTGGTGAAAGTATGATCTTCCTACATCATGGGTAATACCTTGTTCTCAACACAAAGAGAGAAAATGATAACATGGGAGAGTCTTATCCGTGAAAACCCTCATGGGCACCGTAAGGCGGCAGTGAGTTGAGAAAAAGAGAAAAATGAGAGATGCTTGACGGTGAAAACCCTTCAGGGCACTACAAGTCGATTGAGGATTAAGGATCAAATAGGACAATTGGAGCGCTGAAGCCCAGTTTCACAACTTAGAGGCATAACAAGAGTTGAAGATTAGACTAGCTTGATAGATCAGGCCGCTTAATCCAAAATGCATGTCATGGTCAGTGGATATGGCCTTCAAATCATATTAGTTTCTACTTTGTTCTTTTTCCTGGGTAAAAGTTTTTTCTTGTTAGATACCATCTCTTGTCGTTTTCTCCTTATTTTGTTCTTCTTGTTTTGTTTGAGTCCCTTTTGAGTTTTTTTTCCCGAAACAAGTGAGAAATGACTTCACAATCTGCTACCATCTTTGTAATCACTCAAAGTCGAGTCTGGCAAGCACATCAAATTGGCATAAGACACAAGAGAATAGTGTGTGCACTTAGTTGGTGATAATAAATGTTCTTTGGGATTGATGTAAAATGCAAAGATTTGGTGAATGTTAGAACACGAGTGCAATGCATTGGGCATAAGGTGTTGGACTTGAACGAATAAGGAATATTTCTTATGATAAGGGTTGTCCAGAAAAGCGGTCGGCCAATAACAAGCACTGTCTTCCAAGTTGATCGTGACAAGTGCAAGAGAAATCGCCCTCGTAGTCAAGGCCACAAACTAACCACCATGTTTTAAACTCACAAGTTTTCTTTGTCTGAAACATGGATGAAGGCTATGTTCATATCAAAGCTTGGAAGCTTGAATTTTTCAGGTGTAATGCCCCAATATCGCTTATGCAAAGGCTATTTAGAAGATCACACATCACCCATAGGAGACACACTTCCTAGTCTGGGTCTTTCAGATTATAGTTTTGTTTTAGGAGACGCACTTCCTAGTTTTGGGTCATTTAAGTTCATTCCTAGGAGACGCACTTCCTAGTTTGAGTCATTGAAGTATCACCCCAAGGAGACGCACTTCCTAGTCTGGGTCTTTCAGGTTATATTTTTGTTTTAGGAGACGCACTTCCTAAATTAAAATTTTACCCCTAGGAAATCCACTTCCTAGCGTTGGTCATTTAAGTTCATTCCTAGGAGACGCACTTCCTAGTTTGAGTCATTGAAGTATCACCCCAAGGAGACGCACTTCCTAGTCTGGGTCTTTCAGGTTATATTTTTGTTTTAGGAGACGCACTTCCTAAATTAAAATTTTACCCCTAGGAAATGCACTTCCTAGCGTTGGTCATTTAAGTTCATTCCTAGGAGACACACTTCCTAGTTTGAGTCATTGAAGTTTCCCCTACGAGACGCACTTCCTAGTCTGGGTTTTTTCAAGTTATATTTTTGTTTAAGGAGACGCACTTCCTAGTTTGAGCTATTCAAGTCTTACCCCTACGATACGCACTTCCTAGTTTGAGCCATTCAAGTCTTACCCCTAGGAGACGCACTTCCTAGTCTGGGTCTTTCAAGATATACTTTTAGGAGACACACTTCCTAAATTGAAATTTCATTCCTAGGAGACGCACTTCCTAGTTTGGTTCATTCAAGTTTCATCCCTGGGAGACGCACTTCCTAGCTTGAGTCATCGAAGTTTCACCCCTAGGAGATGCACTTCCTAGTCTGGGTCTTTCAGGTTATACTTTTAGGAGTCGCACTTCCTAAATTGAGATTTCACTCCTAGGAAACGCACTTCCTAGTTTGGTTCATTCAAGTTTCACCCGTAGGAGACATACTTCCTAATCTCGGTCTTTCAGGTTATTCTTTTAGGAGACACACTTCCTAAATTGAGATTTCACCCCTAGGAGACGCACTTCCTAGTTTGGTTCATTCAAGTTTCACCCCTAGGAGACGCACTTCCTAGTTTGGGTCGTTGAGCTCATCCCTAGGAGATGCACTTCCTAGTTTGGGTCATTCAAGTTTTATTTTTAGCAGATGCATTTGCTAGTCAAATTTTCTTGGTTTTACTCACAGGAGACGCACATCCCAGTCGAGTCTTTAGTTTTACTCTCATCATTGCATCAATAGCATAGGTGATTTACAATTTTGCTAAAAACTCACAAATCTTCTTAGTGCAAACTAGGGTAGTAAATTTTGTTTGTTTTGTTGTTTTGATTGCAGGCACCCACCTGGAGAACGAGGAAATTCTTTTCAGAGTAACTTCAAATTTCAAGTCAGTAGCAGGCTCCCACCTAAAGGACGAGGGAAGTCATTTCATAATTCAATTCAAGTTAGAAGTAGCAAAATCTCTCCTCAAGAATACGAGTCGAGAGTCTAAGATGACCAAAAGAAGAAGTCTCAATCCAGGAAAAAAAAGTAAACCCAAATGCAGAAGCAGATGAAAGATGTGAACTGTTCAAGACATGATTGAAGTCACGAGCACTGCATGTCCGGTCTTGATCTGAAGAAGTCGTGGAAGAATGAATCAGCACCTGCAGCTAACAAGCATCAAGGGTCAAATCAAAAGTCTGCATGAAGAACCATTCAAGACTCAAGATCAAGCTCCAGTAGACTTATAGATAGGAATCTTGTAACTCATAGCTGATAGACTTGCTTAGTTCTTTTAGATTTTGACATGTAATAATAGGTTTGCGGACCGGAACCTCGACGAAATGGTATCTCACTCGACTCTCTCATCCTCTCCACACACTCCATCACTTCATTCACTTCTGAACTACACGTGGCCTGATTCCTTTATAGCCAAGGATATGTAGGCAGCTCAAATACCAAGGCTAAATCATAATCTTTTACCCATCTTTCTTTTCTTTAGAATATTTGTTGGGTCAGGAATCAATTATGTTGCTTATTTCTTTGCTAATAAACTCTTCGAGTTCAAAGCAAAGACATGCAACTGTAAGCACGTAATTTTTAACCCGCAAATTAGAATTATCTTTAGTAGTTTTATTATTTTTAGAATATTTATTTGAGTTTATTTATATAGAATTTCACTTTATTATTAATTTTAATTCTAGTTTTTAAGAATAAAAATCAAAAACTACAAAAATAGTTCCATCCTATTATGCATTTTTATTTTTTCCTAAAGTCATTAGTATTATTTCAAATCTATTATGGTTTAACATATTTATATCTATCTTTGTCTTAATATAATTTTTACTAAAAAGAAAAAAAGAACACAAAAATAGTCTTATTTGTTACCTCAATGTATAACTTTAGTATTTTTGCAATTAGAACAATCTTATTTAATTAGCATGAATTAATAGTAGTAGTACTTTATTTTTAGGATAATTAAATTAATTTGTATTTGTGCCTAATTCATAGTATGGAGTTAGTCCATTTTCAGCCCAATTCAGCCAAGTTCCTAGCCCATTCCCTGAGCCCAATATACCCATCAGGTCTTCAAAAAGAGGAACCCTAATCTTTGAAGAGGAGCGGCCGCCACCTGCCGGAGCCGCCGGCCTTACCCCCCGTTCGCCTGAGAACAACAACAACCAAGCCCCTCCTCTCTAACCCCCATCGCTGGTTGCCGCTCCCTCACCACCAAAATCCGCCGTCACCCTCAACCTAGAGCCACCAGCTGACTCCTCCCTCAAAAATCTGCTCTCACCAGCCAATCTCCGGCCGCCTCCGCCTCCATCCGCCTTCACCATGCCAAAGATACCACTCTACTCATTTTCCATCTATGCCACTCCCTCCGCTGCCTACCTTCTTCATCCTCGAGAAGATCCACCAGCTCCTAACCATCATAACCTTAAATTCTTCAAAATCAATCATCCCGCCACCGTCACAATCAACGCCGCAGATCATTTTTCGGTACTCTTCCAGCGAACATTCTTCCCCTGAGCTCTTCATCACGTTCTGCAACTCATCAGCAAAGATGGATCCATTCTTGTCCACATCAAACACATAGAAAGCTTCCTTAATATTCTCCAAAATTTCATTCGAATCGATATTCTTGGTGTTGAGTTCGATGAATTCTTGAAAATTGATGAACCCATCTCCGTATGGCGTCCGTGGTTCGGGCTTCAGTCGTCGTCGCTTGCAGTAGCAATTTTTGCATCCAAACAGAAATTGTAAAGTCGAAGAATCTCATTAATAGGCGGCACCCTATTCGAGGTTTATTTCTATATCCGTTCTTTAATAATTCAAGAAGTTTTTGTGTTCTTTCCTATGTGTTTTTATATAGAATGAAATTTTGCTTGATTTTAGTTTACCCAATTATTTGTCCAATTCTATCATTAGATTATGAACATGATCATACTCATTAGAATCGATAATTTAATCTTTCGTGTATAACCTTAACTCTATACACTAAATCATCTACTATATAAGTAAAGGACACAGACGAATATATGATATATTTAAAACTTTATTAAAATTGAATAAACAATTGTTCTATAATAAATACTATATTCGAACCAAAATCCATGGTTAATAATATATATCCCAACAAATGTATCTTGCATTAATGCGCTAAATGTTTACTGATGTATGATTTCTTAAACAAGCAAAGGTGCTTAGTGGATGAACGATGAATTGAATTGGGATTTTAATAAAGTGGGTCGCTAGGTGATTAAGAGAAAGATTTCAGTTGGGAAGTTGTCCATTTCCTTTTCGCTGTGTCTTTACTCGTTCTGAATTCCATTTATCTCATCGCGTGAGCCGTAGTGGGATTGGATATTGAAAAATGGAAAGAAACTCGATCTTATCTTATTTATTGTTTAAAATCGCTAGGAGTATGATTAGGCCGACAACACTCTGGTAGGCAAACTTTAAATTTTATTTTTCTCTTTTATTTGAGGTAAGATGCCATTCCTTTAGTTCATATTCAGGGGAATGCCCCGCAAACTCTGTAAATATTTTTATCAAGGGAATTCCCCAAAGTGAATGTAAAAGAATACCGTGGCATCATCATTTGGGGCGTAGTATAGGATAGGTAGATTTATTTTATTTTCGTTTCTTTTATTTATTAGGTGGGGGCGGCCTCGAGCCTCATGTGTGTTTATCTTTCTTTTGCGTGCTTTGCCTCAATCCGAATACTCCTTAAAGCTGATTAGATCATGTACGCAACCATACTAGTTATGGAACTTGGGGAATGCCTAACACCTTCTCCCCGAGTCAAATAAACCCCCTTACCTGAATATCTGGTGCAAACTGGTTTAAGAGTCAAATGTGTTTTGAAAGGAAATTGTTATTTTTAAAAACGGTGACCTGGCACACCGAAACAAAATACCAGGTGGCGACTCTGAGTATCCTTTAAAACACAATCTTTTGTCACTTTTAAATTTTGAAAACCCTTTTGATCTTTACAGATAACTTTATATATTTTAAATAGGGTTAGTGAGGTAAAAAAAAAGGTGTGACAAAGTGCGATGAGAGGTGTTCAATGAGGTTATCAGACAGATTGTGATAAGTTATGTTAAGGCTAAACCCTTATCGGGACTTTTTATATATATATATATATATATATATATTTCACCGCCATCGAGCTATAATCGTTGCGCAGGCCCCTATTGGGCAACCTCTTATGAGATCGTAAGTTATATACCGAGCCTACTGTGATCGAGCGCCTATGAGAGAGCCCATAATGGCCAAGTACAAAGCCTATTATGGTCGAGCACCTATGAGCGAGCCTACTACGGTAGAGCAACTATACGTGCCGAGACTTATAGGGTCGGAGATCTATTTTACTTACTATATTGAGAAAGTTAAGGTAGTATCAGTAGGTAAGCAAATCTTCAGATCATCTTTGACTCCAACTTACTTTCAGTTATTATATAATTAGTTCAGTTTCAGATTTTAGTTATTCTATTGCCTTACATACTCGGTACATTATTTCGTACTAACGTCCATTCTGCTGGGGATGCTGCATTTCATGCCTGCAGGTCCTGATAGACAATTTGATAGACCTTCCCATTAGACATAGTCAAACATCATCTAGGTTGATAAGCTCCCCTTCCTCAGAGTTACCACGTCTAGACCATGGTCCATTTTATATATACAGGTTTGATGGGTAGGTTGAGGCCCTGTCCCGACCATGATACAATTTTTTTATCTCTAGAGGCTTGTAGATGATTACTGTATATTCTGTATGTTAGTGTTGTGGTCTTGCTAGCAATGCGTGCATGTTCAGTTTGGTATTGCTGTTTGTAGATGTTAATGGCGGCCTCGTCGACCTGCACAGTTACGTATATGAGCTTTTGGGTATGTTTACCTCTTAGAGGAGAGAGACATTATTTTTAGATGATTCAGAATATGGCTTTATCAGTCTAAGTTAAGGGTCACCCCTCTAAAGTTCAAAATTATAGAGTGGTACGCTCGGGCCGAGTGTGGCATCAGGTGCCGGCCACGCCTCTTCGGGTTTGGGGCGTGACAAAATTCGGGAAAACTTTGCCACTAATTTTACCCGTACACATATAGTCCCCTCGTTTTTCGGAGAGTAGATTTATAAAAGCAACGGGAAGCGATAAATTAACCTTGGTTAATTCTTTCGTACGCTACATCGAGTTGACTGGTCAGTGAAACGTCCCATCAGTCGTGTCGTTCTGACGTCAAACACGTGTTAGCCGCCGGTTGACCGTCCTCGAATGCAAAACATCATGCATTGATTACCCTTTCTCTATAAAAGCTTTGAACTCTTTTTCACTTTTTTACTTTTCGATTTCAGAGCTCCCCGACTTACCCTCGAATTCTTCATTTATTTCTAACCCCTTCAAACCTTCATCCATTATTTTCCAAATCTTCATATTTCTACCTTTACAAGTTCATACTTATTCAAATTTTCAAGTCAGACCTTCATACCTTCATCTCTATCTTCAAATATTCATCCTCATCTTCAAACCTTCATCTTTACCTTTAAACCTTCAAATTTTCTAGAATCTGATGGAAAAAACTTCCAAATCTGTGCCTTAATAGACCGCACCTTCAACTTCCAACCCGGCCACAGATGTTGAGGTAACCGTTCCTAAAATGGCCCCGGAGCCCCCTTTTAAGAGCTTCGTCCCCGAGGGTTGTTCTATTGAAAATGACTTTAAAGTCAAAAAGACCTCCAGTCAACAGGACCGAGTCGAGGGAGTATAGAGGTACATATGCTCTATTACTGAGGACACAGACCCCACAGTTCAGGTGGACTGCAACTGGGAGGGCAAGGAAGTGGTCATCGCTGGGCCCAACGAAGACATCACTACTCATGTGGATGGGTATCTAAGTGTTTACACTTACCCCTTCACGCTTCCCCCAGTGGACCCTATAAATCTCGATTTCTATAAAAGGTATGAGGTGTGCCTTGGGTAGATTCACCCATCCTTTTAGAGGATCGTAATCTGCTAACTAGGGATTTTAAACTACTATGTACTCTTTTTTGCTTAGGTTTTGGGGAAACAATGCGTTAAGGTATTCCCGAAAACTAACTCAAGGTGCTTACTTTCAGGTCTTGGTCAAAATGAAGCAAAGAGGCCAAAAAGAACTTAAAAAGGATCCAAACTTGCACAAGTCATGAACTCAACTGGAGCGCTGACAGCGCCACTTTTACGATGTAGCGTAAGCCCTTCCGCTAAGGCGAAATACTGAGGGCGGCCGCGGAAGAAAGGTTCAGAGAGTTGGAAATTGGACTCATTATGGACCGGTGACCGTGACGCAAAAGCGCGACCGCGGAACCATTGGCGCGGTCGCGATCATAAATCCGCTAAGAGCGGAAATCAAAGTTCAGAGAGTTAGCAATTTTGGGCCAAGCATAGAATGAGGTCAGCGCTAAATTTACGCGGCCGCGCTATTTCCTAACGCTGAGGTGGTTAGAATTCCGCTGGGAGCAAAATCAAGGTTCAGAGAGTTTTCATCAAGTCAAATTTTGAGGAAGCGCGGTCCGCGCTCGTCATTGCGCGACTGCTAATGTCAATCCGCTGAGGTGCCTATTTTTCCGCTGACAGCAGAACCTCCGCAAGGGCATTTTTTCCCAGTAATTTCGACTATGTATAAATAGTTCTTTTCACATTTTTAGGTCATCTTTTGTTTTAGTGAGCTCGTGAACATCAACCTTTTTCCCTTTTGAGTAATTTTAGAGTAGCTTTAGCTTATAATCTTATATTTTATCTTTGTATTTAACATTTATGGCTATTATTTCATCTACATCTTTGATTTCTACCTTGATTATGAGTAGCTAGACCCATTAGCTAGGGTTATGACCCAACCCTAGTGTGGGTATTTAATGGGTCTTTAATTTTAGGGCTTTTTTGTTTATGGGTTAGTGATGTTTACCTTGTTTCATGCTTTATCTATTGAATTGGTGGTTGCAAACACTAATTTATGCCTTTTTGACTAGGCTTCTTCTTGAGGAAGAGTACCCAAGTCTAGGTAAAATAGGATTACAAGGAATTGGGGTGAATTCAAGGGATTGATAGCCCCAATTAAAAGGTTAAACCTAGAGATAGTAATACCTGACTTGAGCCTTTTTCACTTGCATTGTTTGAACACCCAATTAGGCTTGAGAAAGCCAATTCGGGAAAAGTCACCCAAACTACCGAGAGGTATGGGGTGAGTAATTGAGTGTGAGGTTACATCACGATCCCAGATACAACAAGTTTGTCCTAAATTCTAGATCCGGTTAGATACTCGCCTAGGTGTAAGTCACTTCCCTAATGCCCTTTATAAATTGAGAAAACCCTCATAAAAACATTATACTTAGCTTCTTTTTAGCAATCAATAGCAATATAATTAGAATAGAAACAAACCAACTTATGACTAGAAGTGTAATTAAAGACAAAATACATAACTAGGTCGGATAGGAACCCAATTCCCATCTTATAACTCCATGTGGATATCGATCCCGATCCTTCGGGTAAAAGCTAAATCGACCCCTCCTCGCCATTCTATAGTGGTGTAGGGTTGGAGCCGATCATAGTCATCTTCCACCACTTCGTCAACAACACCGATGCACCTTAGTTCACCTTCGACCACCTGTTTCGTCTCTACAGTCTCCGAGTCTTCCGATAGGGGTTGATCAAGCTCGTTTATCGAGCAAGCAAAGCTCCATTATCGAGCATCAATGATGATCGAGATCGAAGTTGGCAGGGGAGGTTCGTTCGGGTGAAAACCGAAGACCTCATTGCCCAAGAATTCTTACCGTTCCCTAAAAAGTGGAACGTATCCCGTGTCTATCATTGTGCAACGGTCACCCAAGTTCCCAATGCAGTCCCTCGCGTCAAGGAGTGGATCGAGTGGATCTGCAAACAAATGTCTTACTTCGAGCGCGAATGGTACAAGCTTTCAAATGGCAGGTGGGAGGCCCGTTCCCATGGTGAGTACTCCTCCCGTACAATTCTGTTTTCATACTTAACTTCTATTTCTGCTAATTCATTTTCCCCTAAAGCTGAGGTCAAGAAGAAGAGGGTAGTTGTACGGGTCCGAAAAAGTAATAAAAAGTGTACCAAAGCCAGGGTACCGGACCCCAATTCCCTCTTCCGGCTCAGGGATTACCCTGGGAATAATGATCTGGAGTTTATTGCTCATGGGTCAACCATCAATGAGGGAGAACTGCGACATTCGGGAAGATGGCTGAGAAGCCGATCCCCATTTGGCTTGGGAGCCATAAGGAGAATCAGAGGCCACGGCCTCCAAAGAAACCGCCCCTGTCCCGAAAGAAGTAGCCGGTGTCATCGACATCACGAAGTCGTCGTCTCACACAGAGTATATGTTCGACGAGGCTCAAACCAACAAAGAGAAATCAAATGAGACAACACGGGGTCTAGACGAGGCCTTCAACATATTCTTCGACGTCATGGACCTTGGCACATTGGAGGATTACTCTGGGGTTGGTCACCTGGAGGTCCCAAACATGGACGTGCCTTCGGGAGCAGGTGAGCTGAGATCGAGCCCGTAGGTGGTGAGGCAGTTCCCCACTCCGAGTGTGGATCTCGTTCGTAAAAGAACGGTCGAAATTACTCTCCTGGCGGATGCCCGGATGTTGTACGCTTCGGTGGGTGTGGCCAACAATCTTCACAGCCTGGTGACTGACGAGGACCATGCAAAAATGAATGAAGTAGGAACATCCAGCCTCTTCAACGAAGCACAACGGGCACTGAACTGGGTAAGCTTCCTATTCCTTGTACCCTTTGCGAATCTTGCTTAGTTTCAACATGTTCTTACGATCTTATCATTTTGTTTTTCAGACTTCGGTGCTCCGCCACGCAAGCTTCCTTCTGTTTCAAATAGAATTCAGCCAGCTTGAGCTCGAGCTCAAAGAGTAGGTCCAGAAGAAGGACATGTATAGAGCTCTCAGTGATTAACAAGACGAGGCTCTCGAGGACCTCCCAATTCTCCGAGTCGAGCTGGAAAAGGCACAAAAAGAGGCCGCGTCCGTGAAACGGGAGCATGCCGAGCTGGTCAAGCATGTAAGAATTTTTTAGGTTTAAAATGAAAAGTTATGCATAGTGACTAATGACGCAACCTCGAAGGTCCAAGAGAAGGTAGACTTGATTGACCAGCTCCGAGCTTAGATAAATGAGGACAAAGCTACGGTCAAGGCCTTGAGGAGCATGATGGACCTGCTGGCCTCAAAAAAGGAGGTTGCAAAAGAGGACCTATCATCGGTCAAGGACCAACTTCGGGTGGCAAAGGACAAGGCCGACAAGTGGTCACGACTAAATGACGAACTCTGGGCACAACTGAATTCAACCGCCTCGAAATGGGATGCCCTTGGCCAGGAATATACTGCGCCGAAGTCCAAATTGGAGGCAACCTCGATTGATTCTTCCGAAGTCGAGGAAATGCTAGCCCAGTATAAAGCTGATTTGGAAGGCCCATTTAAGGACAAAAACCGAGTAGGTAAAGCGGTTATCCCAGAGGGAGACCCTTAAGGAGATTCACGCCTGAGGATTCGACCTATCGGCCCAGATTGAAGAAGACAAGTGGATTGAGGCCGAGGCAAAGTAACTTTATGAGCCCACAAGTCCCGACTGTTTCGAAGGTTTTGAAGGTTCCAGCGCCTAGTCGAGCTCCGGTAAAGATCTGGCGAATATGTCTAAGTTATTTTCCGGTTTCCTTTTTGTACATTTTCTTTCTTGTTTATTTTGAGGTCGTTTTATCGTGCCTTAGTAAATATTTTTTGAAATATATATAAAATTTTCCCTTTGGCAATGCCATATGTTTACTTTTTAGCATCTATTTGCAATATTTTATTTGTGTATCGTCCCTATTTCCTTAACATAGAATCAAACGTAGTTTGGAGCATCCGTTCTCCAGAAGTTCGAATAGGTCCCAGTTTCGATGGCAACTTCAGATGCTCGTGGCTTTAAAATTTTGATAAAATCGAAGACGTTTAAGATGCTTAAGTGTTTCAGTCATACACAACGATGTTTTTGCCGAGGGTAACCTTTAATAGGTTTTTCTTACACGTAAGGGCCTTACTTTTTGAGTACATACTTTGGACATCTCCGAGCCATTTTAGGGCGACCGTAGCCTTTCATATCAGGACCTGCCTAATAGGCTCGGTGCCTCTGAGATTCGATAGCCCGGGCCATCCTATTTTTTCTATTTATTATTAGACGACTGCCCTGAGTCATTGTAGCCCATGGGTTTTAGGATCCGTTGTGGAGCATCGCGAAGCGAGATACGTAGTAATAAAGTATGAAGGAAGCAAATATTTCTTTCATTGTTTTATATGTAGAGTACATAATCGGAGGCGCATAAGCCTTGTGTCGTGGCTAAATTGGGCTACATGGGTACGATTCGTTTAACCGTTTGACCCTTACATTGAATCCTAACTACCAAGTCTTGGATTTTGTTACATAAAATTTGCCTTTTCTAGAGGTCTTAACCTAGGGGTAATGGCCCCCAGTACTTGAGGCGGAACTTGTAAGGGATCGAATACTGTTGGTTCGGTGAAAACGATCAACAATTTCGGTTTAAGGTCGGCTTTCAAAACTAAGGTAGCACATTTTACTATTGCCTCATTAAAAACCTTGTAAAAACCCCACTTCGGGACAAAACCGGTTCAAGGGAAAAAGAATGCAACACGTGCTTTTAGACCTAATAGTTGCATTTGCCCTCAGCCGAATACCTGCATAAGTTAGTTCGTAATATAATAAAATTAAAAGGGAATTTATCTCATACCTTAGCAATAGTACCGCTTTAAGTGTTCCCCGTTCCAGTTATTCGGTAGTTGTACAGTGTTTCCCGACACGAGTTTATACGAGCCTTTCCTGGTTATTCTGGCAACTCTATACGATCCTTCCCAATTTGGTCCCAGTTTCCCATTGTTTGGGTTCCTGGTGTGTAGCGTTACCTTTATTAACACCAATTCCCCGTCTTGAAAATGTTGAAGGTTGGCTCTTCGGTTGTAGTACCTCCCTACTCGCTGCTTCTGGGCGGCCAACCAGACCAGGGCGGCTTCCCGCCTTTCATCCAATAATTTCAGGCTCGTGGTCATGGCCTCATCGTTTGACATTTCAGTAGCATACTGGAACCTGAGGATTCATTCCCCTACCCCGACTGGTATTAAGGTTTCCGCTCCATAAACTAGAGAGAACATGGTTGCTCCGATACTCGACTACAAAGTTGTACGGCATGCCTACAGGACTTTGGGCAAGATTTTCTTCCATTTCCCTTCGAATAGGTCAATAACTTTTTCAAGTTTTAGAGTATCGTTTTGTTCGTCGATTCCACTTTCCCGTTCCCACTAGGGTGGTAAGACGTTGATAATATCTTCTTGATTTTGTGGTGTTCGTAAAACTTACCTACCTTGCTGCCGACGAATTATTTGCATTGTCGCAAACGACCTCGATCGCTATCCCAAATCGACATATTATGTGATACCAGATGAAGTCAATGACTTCTTTCTCCCGTACCTCCTCAAACGCCTAAGCCTTGACCTATTTGGAAAAATAATCGGTCATGAGAAGTATGTATTGGGCCTTACCGAGCGCCCATGACAGGGGACCCACGATATCCATTCCCCATTTCATGAATGGCCATGATAGCAGTATCGAGTGAAGCATTTTTCCCAGTTGATAAATCATCGGGGTGTGTCTTTGACACTCGTTATATTTTCCTACGAAGTATTTCGCATCCTTCTCCATTTCATTCCAGTAGTACCAGGCTCTAATTAGCTTTCGAACCAAGGACTTAGCCCTGAATAGTTCCTGCAATTGACCTCGTGGACCTCTCTCATGGCGTATTCAGTATCTTCTGGACCTAAGCACCTATCCAGTGGGCCGAAGAAGGATCTGCTGAACAATTTCCCTTTGACCAAGCTAAATATGGCAGTTTTGGTGCGCAGGGCTTTCGATTCCTTTGGATCCGATGAAAATTTTCCTGTCTTCACGTAGTCTATGTATTTGTTTCTCAAATCCTAAGTCAAACTTTTCGAGTTTACTTCGGTGTGAACTTCTTCTAACATCGAGTTCGTCAGTTGTACCACTACCCCGAGTCAAATTCATTAGAGTCGACAGACGACCCCAAGCTGGCCAGTGCATCGGCCTCACTATTGTGATCCCGAGATACGTGCTGCAGAGTCCATTCCTTAAATTGGTGTAGGGTCACCTACACTTTGTCCAAGTACCTTCGTATCCATTCCTCTTTTACTTCGAACGCTCCGTTGACTTGATTTACGACGAGAAAGGAGTCACATTTGGCTTCGATGACTTCGGCCCCGAGGCTCTTAGCCAATTCTAGATATGTAATCATAGCTTCATACTCGACTTCATTGTTAGTCAATTTCACAGTTCTAATGGACTGCCTAATTACGTTACATGTAGGTGGTTTTAAAATGATACCGAGTCTGAACCCTTTCATGTTGGAGACACCGCCTGTGAACAGGGTTGAGATCCGTGAGCTATTCCCCGAGGTGAGCAGCAATTCCCTTTCAACCTCGGGTATCAAGGCAGGCGTAAAGTCGGCCATAAAAGTCTGCCAAAATTTGAGATTTTATGGCAGTCCGGGGTCTATACTCGATATCGTACCCGCTAATCTCTACCGTCTATTTGGCCAGCCGGCCCGAGGTCTCGGGCTTATGTATGATATTCCTCAGCGGGTAAGAGGTTACAATACATATGGGGTGGCATTGAAAGTATGGTTTTAGTTTTCTAGAAGTGCTTAGTAAGGTGAGCGCTAATTTTTCTAGGTGAGGATACCTTTATTTCGGCATTACCTAGGATTCTACTAACATACTCGTTCCGTTCCAATTTATGTGAACATGTTTGACAAAGCACAGAGTTTTAAAAAATCAAGTCTTTTGTAATTTGTGGTCCTAAACAAGTCAAAAAGGGGTCCAGAGTATTTGTGTGGTTATAAAAGCTTCTCATTAATGGTAGAATTGGAAGTATAAGCTAAATTATTTCCAAATTTAGGAAGGGGTCATTCTTTTGGAATGTACCAAAAAGGGAATAGGTTCACATAAATTGGAACGGAGGGAGTAATAAATAAGAAATTGTGTACCTTCTTCCTCCTGGACTAGGACACCACTTACCGCCACCTCGAAAACCACCAAGTATAGGTACAACTGTTCATCTTCCTTCGGAGTGTGTAGCAAAGGGGAGCTCGATAGGTATTTCTTGAGTTCTTCCAGAGCTTGCTGGAATCCCGGAGTCCACGAAAAATTGTTCTTCTTCTTCAGTAGGGAAAATGACTCTTATCCGACGATATCGAGATGAATCGGTCCATGCGGCTATCCGCCCGGTCAGCCTTTGAACTGACTTGATGTTGTACACTACAATGATGTCCTCTATGGCCTTTATTTTGTCGGGGTTGATCTTTATTCCCCGATTAGATACCATGAATCCAAGAAACTTGCCCGGGCCGACCCCATATGCACACTTCTCTGGGTTTAGCTTCGTGTTGTACTTCCTTAATATGTCGAATGGTCCTACGCTCGCAAGGACTTGACTAACATATCATCAATATAAACTTCCATTCATTTTCCTATTTTTTTCTTGGAAAATCCGATTTACTAGGCATTGGTATATGGCCCAGCATTCTTTAATCTGAACGACATTACGTTATAGCAGTAGGTGCCGAACTTGGTTAAGAAAGAAGTATTTTCTTGATCATCCAGGTCCATCCGAATTTGGTTGTACCCGGAGTAGGCGTCGATAAAACTGAGTATCTCGTGCCCGGCCGTCGCTTCGATCATTCAATCGATGTTAGGCAAAGATAAAGAATCCTTTGGACATGATTTATTTAGATCCTTATAATCTACACATATTCTCAGTTTATTTCCTTTTTAGGTACTACCACTATGTTAGTTAACCAATTCAGGTATTTAACTTCCCGGATGGAACCTATTTTCAGAAGTTTGAATACCTCGTCCTTGATGAACTCGTGTTTGATCTTAGACTATAGCCTTCTCTTCTGCTTAACCGGATGGAACTTCGGATCCAAACTCAGCTTATGGGTGGTTGCTTCTGGCGTGATTTCTGTCATGTCTAGATGGGACCAGACAAAACAATCGACATTAACTTTAAGAAAATTAATAAGTTTTTTCCTGAGCTCGGGGGTTACCCCATTCCCAAGTATACCTTTTGATCCAGTAAGTGCTCAATTAATATAATTTGCTCCAACTCGTCGATCATTGATTTGGTTGCATTGGTGTCATCAGGTGTTATGAATGATCTCGGGACACTTTAATCATCCTCGTCATCTGCTCTGTACTCCTTCTATTCTTCCGGCTCGGCTGAGGCCGATGTCATTGATTGCTATTTAGTTACCTCTTTTTTGGTCGATTTCGTGCCCTTTGAAATCACGGGCACCGGGATCAATTCATCGACAATAAACATTTCTCTTGCGGCCGGCTGTTCTCCGTAGACCGTTTTGACTCCTCCCAATGTGGGAAATTTCAGCGCCTGGTGTAAGGTCGAAGGCACTGCCCTCATGTAATGGACCCGCAGCCTCCCGATCAAAGCGTTGTACCTCATGTCCCTTTCAATCATTAGAACTTTGTTTCTTGGGTGGTCCCGACAGTGTTTATCATTAAGGTTATCTCACCCTTCGTGGTCTCGAATGTCATGTTGAATCCATTCAACACCCAGACCGCTGGTACAATTTGACCCTGTAATCCTAGTTGCTCTACGACCCTCGATCTGATAATATTGGCCGGGCTACCTGGATCAATCAACACACGCTTAACTAGAGATTTATTGATAAGTATAGATATTACCAGTGCATCGTTTTTATGTTGTACGATGCCCTCGGCGTCTTCGTCATTGAACGTGATAGTTCCTTCTAGGACATAATCACGGGCGTGCTTTTCCCTTGTAACAGATACTTTAGTGCATTTTATCATCGACCCTTTGGGGACACTGACAACGCCCCCGATGATCATGTTGATTACGTGTCGAGGCTCCTCTTGTTTAACCTGTTTGTTGGCATCCCTGTTTCTGAAGTGGTTCTTGGCTCGCTCGCTTAGGAATTCTCGGAGGTGCCCATTGTTGAACAATCGAGCAACTTCTTCTCTTAACTGTCGGCAATCTTTGGTCCTATGACCGTGTGTGCCGTGATACTTACACATCATATTAGAATCTCTCTAGGCAGAGTTGGACTGCAATGGTCGGGGCCATTTGGTCTCATTGATGTGACTTATGGCCGATACAATGCTTGCAACCTCCACATTGAAATTGTACTCCAACAATCTTGGCGATTCTTTGCTCCCGAGCGACCTGTCAAACCCGCTCTTGCTCATTAGGACCCGGTGACTCGGTCCTCGATCACTTCTCTTCTTGTCCTTGGTTGGGTGACACCCATATCCATTCCTCTCCGATCCGCATTGTATGGCTGATATCGATCTTGGACTGGCCTTGGCTCATGATTAATGGCTCTCTTAGACCTATCATCGGTTATGATGAGGGTAAACATATCCAGAAAGGGGCCCCGAGTTGGTCGTCTTCGACCCTACTCTTCGATTGGTGCCAGTTGTGGACGTTGGCCTAAGTTACTCTACCAAATCTTATTTTAGCTGTTGAGAGGCCACGGAAATTCGGGGGTTGAGCCCCTAAGTGAATGCCTTAATAGCCCAATCATCCGCAACTGGCGGCAGATCCATCCGTTCCATCTGTAATCTAGACACAAACTCCCTGAGCATCTCGTTATCCCTTTGTTTGAGTTTGAAAAGATCTGGCTTTCAGGTCTCGACCTTGATGGATCCAACATTTGCCTTTACGAAAGCATCTGCAAGCATAGAAAACGAGTCAAATGGAGTTTGGAGACAAGTTGTGATACCATATCATTGCCCCCTTGGACAAAGTTTCCCCAAAATTGTTTAGAAATACAGACTCGATTTTGTCATCTTCCAAGTCGTTCCCTTTGATCACACATGTATAGGAGGTTACATGATCATTTTGATACGTGGTCCTATTATACTTGGGAATGTGGGTCATTCGAAACCTCTTCAGTATCGGCTTCGGTACCGCGCTCGGAGGTGCTCCCGGGATCTGATCGACTCTGGAGTTGTATGTTTTCACCTTCTTGTCGTTAGCCTCAATCTTTTTTTGCCCGACTCCACCCCTTCTTTTAATGCTTCGAGCAACTTCATCACCTCGGAAGTTTCTCTGAGGTCGGCTTCATTCGGTCCCACGACAACTTGTGCATATCTCTGAATATATTCCCGGGATTATTAAGGCTCGACCCTATTAGGGGCGTGGCTTTGGTTTTGCAGTTGTGCGCCACTTGTTGAGCCTGCAACATTTTGAAGATCAACCGCATGCTTACCCCATCACTTTCACCCCCGGGTGCTTCTCGGACCGTTGGTCGGGGTCCCCCACGAACACTATTTTTCGAATGAGTTGGTAAATTGATGTTGATGGCCACCTGCGAGTTAGCATCGGCCGGGTCGGCGGCTGGGACATTATTGGGATCAACAGGAGGCACATCATTACTAGGCATATGTTATTATTTTCGTTGTGATGGCCTGGCTCAGCATCAACGTTCAAGTGAGCAGACTGAGAGTTTGACATCCTTGGGCTATTATGGAATCAAAATTTCAAAGAACAAGCGTAAAATATGGTGTGTTATGGAGATTCATATCTAACCACTACTATTATCCTTAGCCCCACGGAGGGCACCAAATTGTTTACCCCATAAATGAGTAACGATTAAATTTGTATGTGATTTAAAGGATACATGATTTAATTCAATACAAATAATTAAGAAAGCAAGTAAACGAGTTGAAGGCAAAATAAATGATCAAACCAAACGCAATGTAATAACCAAGCCTGATCTCAAATTGGACAGTAGAATTCGTCCTCGATTGGACCCCAGTCGCGAGTGGAGAAAAGAACAACTGAATAATGCCTTGAACAATAGCTAGAAGACAAAAATAAACTTTTATTGTTTTGAGTTGCGTGTTACAATGTGTTAGAATAAAGAAAATATTTCCCTTTATATAGCAGGGGACTTTCAGTCCTAGTACAAGTCTAAAAGAGGTAAAAATCTTCCTTTTCTGGTAAATGTTGATCTACAGTTGATACTGAACGGGATTCATGCCGTAAAATCCTATTAAGGGAAAATATTATGGCCTCCTGCTTGTCATGCATAACCGTTCACCGCATCCCTGAGGTCCACACGCTATACTTCGCACGATCGTAATTTCACCGTGTTTGATCTCAGTTGCATCGTTCACTCCCCCGAGTTTCGATACGAGGAGTTCCTGGATTTAATATTAATCGCTTCGAGTCGTGCTTACCCTTTGTTCCTTCATCGGGAAATCGGAGAAAATTTTGCCCGTGATTTTATCCACACACACCATCAATAAAGACAATAGTCAAACAAATAATAAGCCAATTTTTTGGAAGTCTTTTTCTAGCAATTATAGCAATTTTGCCATAGTAAAAAGCACAAATAGAAATAGAAGATAGTAACATACAACGAAAAAAATAAAATAACAGAATACAAGCAAGTAATGGTTGAATTACTATAGTACAAAATAAGTGAAAGAAAGTAGAGAAAGAGTTTATAGTAAAGGATTGCAAGAAAAAAAGAAATATTTTTAAAAATTACGAAAGAAGTCCAAGGATCAAATTACAACAACAACTCACACAGTGTGATCCCACAAGTGAGGTCTGGAGAGGGTGGGTGCATGTAGACCTTACCTTTACCTTATATGAGGTAGATAGGGTTTTTCTGATAAACCCTCAACTCAATAAAAATATTTTCAAAATAGGTCTGAAAAATACAAGAGTAAAAAACGTTATGATGAAAATACTAAAAAAGAAGAAGAAAGAAATGTATTAATAGCAAAAATAGTAAAGATAATATAACTAAAAGAAACAATAGTAATAATAAATGAAGAATGAAATAATAATAGAAAATTAATAATGATACTGATTAGGAGAAGAAGGAGCAGATATGATGCTCACAATCAGAACCATGGTCTCTACAGAAAAGAGAGAAATCGCTCGAACTATTTACTAACCTTCTACCCTAATTCTCGATTTTTATGCTCTCCTATCTAGGGTTATATTTTCGGTGATCATAAGATGTGTCATGTGCTATCTAATCACTTCACCCCAATTCTTCTCAATCTATCTCTACCTCTCCTTAGACCTAACACTGCCAACCCCCTACACCTCCTAATTGGGGCATCTGTGCTCCCCCTCTTCTCATGCCTGAAGCATCTCAGTCTCACTTCCCTATCTTGTCCACCATGGAGGTCACTCCCACCTTGTCCGGTATATCTTCGTTCCTAATCTTATCTATCCTAGTTTGTCCACACATCCATATAAGCATCTTCATTTCCGCTACTTTTATTTTCTAAACATGTGAGTTCTTTACTGGTCAACTTTCATCCCCATACAATATAGTTGGTCTACCTACTCTATAGAACTTACCTTTAAGTCTCGCTGGTATATTTTTATCACATAGGACACCAGTTGTGAGTCTCTATTTCATCCATCCCGCTCCAATACGATGTCTGACGTCATCATCGATCTCCCGATTTCCTTGGATTATTGGCCTAAAATACTTTAAGCTTTATCTCCCGGGGATAACCTGTGTACCGTCCTTACTTCTATATCCGCCTCATGTGCTTCGCCAATGAATTTGCACTCCATATACTCTGTTTTAGTCCTGCTCAACCTGAAACCTTTAGACCAAACCTCCAGTCTATCATTAACTCCTGCCATGAGTCTTGTCAGTCAAGACTATCATCTGTAAAAAAAAAATATACACCATGGTACCTCACCTTGAATATATCGTGTCAATTCTTCAATCCCCAGGGCAAATAAAACGGGCTAAGAGATGATCCCTGCTGCAATCCCATCTCGAGTGGGAAGTGCTCCAAGTCTCCTCTCGTTGTTCTCGCTCGTATATTGGCTCCATCATACATGTTCATAGTCCCTCTAAATAGTACAAGGATCAAATAAAGAATTAAAATTCCTAATTGTCTTTTTCTTAACCTATTTTTTTTGTGAGATACTTCTGATTTTTGCAAAAAGGCTTTCGTCTTAATTTTCAGATAAAAATTATTTAAAAAAGAATTGTTTAAAACCTTTTAAATTTTTTCCCCCAAAACTGACATAAACGAGGATGCGTGGTAGTTGGTTTTCTTTACTTCACCATTTCGTAAGGGTATTTTGTTCATGTTGGTATTTAGTGTAATTTATCATTTAATTCTTAGACACAATGTTTATACCAAAACACAGAGTCTGTAGTGACGGGAATCTAGGAATGAATCTACTAGCTTAAGTGATAAATTGAAACATGAATTAACATTGGCTTAGAGGATAAAATAGTACGTAAAAGACATGATATGGTGTAAATGTAAAATGTGGAGTGTCAATAAATATTTTACATTTTTGCTTTCAAATAAGGCAAGACGCGGTAGTCCACTAATTTCCTGGCAAGATTACAAAAGGGAGTATCTTTATCCAAAATAATAACTTTGCCACGTTGCAGGCCACCAAATAATAGGCTTATACTCAAATCAACCAATGAAAAATAGCCCTTATCCTATCTCTTATCTTACTCACAGCAAAGCCACCAAAATAATTTGTCCAGCCTCTCATACAAACCACTTCTTACTGCCACTCAACCACTTCCTGAAAAAAATAGAAACAGAGAGGAGAAGAAGACTTTGATCAAGAAAAGGGTAAAATCATGGCTGCCTCTCTACAAGCAGCTGCTACTCTTATGCAACCAACAAAGGTTGGTGTTGCCCCAGCTAGAAACAACCTGCAGTTGAGGTCTGCTCAAAGTGTGAGCAAAGCATTTGGTGTTGAACCAGCTGCAGCTAGGCTTACTTGCTCTTTGCAAACTGAACTCAAGGACTTGGCTCAAAAGTTCACTGATGCTGCCAAGGTTGCTGGTTTTGCTCTGGCCACTTCTGCCCTTGTCGTCTCGGTAAGTTGCTTTTCTTACTCAATTCTGCCTCTTTCATGTCCATATTTCCCATATATCCAGTGCTTTTTCCTGCATAATAAAGTCATAAAATTCAGACAGTACAATTTAGGTATTGCATGAAGACTCTAGTCGCCAGACAAAAACAAATTAGCTGTTTCTCATCATCATTCCATTAGGATCAATCTAAACAAATCCATCACATTATGTATATGATTCAACATGCCAACTATTAAACAACTTATTAGAAATACAAAGCAACCAATGAAAAATGTCACGAGATCCCTCGCACTTCGGGGTGCCCTCAGCTTTAAGTACTTGGGTGTATGTCTTAAACCACTCGGCCATCTCTCCTACATAATGATTATGACCCAAAAACCGAGTGAATAGCGAGTCAGTCATAAACAATTATTGATTGGATAGGTACGACCAATCCATTCTAACTAGAAAAATAGAAAATTTAGCATTCCCTTGCCTTGAGTGAAATGGTGGGAATCCTTGTTTGATTTTTTTTAATATCCTCCTTCCTTGGATTAGTACTGGGACGCATATATCAAAAGCTCAGTGTGAAATTTGAATGAGATATATCTTTCTTTTTTCAAATTCAAAATTGGAGTAATTGAGGTTACATGTTTAGATCATGAATAGGCACAAAAGCAAGAAAGCCACTTTTACACTCAGCGATTAGTACCGGATATAGGATGAAAGAAGGGTTTCCATTCATTAAAAAAAAAAATCTATCATATCCCTCTGTTGTGTATGAAGTTTATGGTTTCCGTTGGTGTAAATCCAATCACCTGAATTTAAGATGATAAGAAACACTACAGTTGGATCAGAGATGAATGCTACCTTACCAGTATGAGATACCGATGATTCTAAAAGCAGGTAAAACATTCTTTGAGCTTGCAGGCCTTGTATTCTTTACCAAATATCTATATCAGGTGCGTAGAAATACTTTAAGAGAGCTTCTTTATCATTGTCACCCCATTATATACCCTCACAATAGCACCTCCAAAATTAAGATCAGTCTATATTCAATCCTCCAATCTCTTGTCAAACTTTCCATTGCTCATTTCTGGACATTCAATGTTGTCATCTGTATTTCAGGACAAGCATCCATGATTCTGTAAGGATCAACTGTTTTAGGGATTCTGTCTTAATTAAACATGAAATTCTTGTTTCTCATGCAAAAAGTCCTAAAGTTTGAACACTTGGCTGCTAGGGAGCAAATGCGGAAGGAGTTCCAAAACGTCTAACCTTTGATGAAATTCAAAGCAAGACATACATGGAAGTAAAGGGAACTGGAACTGCTAACCAGTGCCCCACCATAGAAGGAGGTGTTCCCAGCTTTGCCTTCAAGCCAGGCAAATACAATGCCAAGAAGTTCTGCTTAGAGCCCACATCATTCACGGTCAAGGCAGAGAGTGTGAACAAGAATGCACCCCCAGATTTCCAGAAAACCAAGCTCATGACACGCTTAACCTATACCCTTGATGAGATTGAGGGACCATTCGAAGTGTCTTCTGATGGCACTGTTAAGTTTGAGGAGAAGGATGGAATTGATTATGCTGCTGTTACAGTTCAGCTTCCTGGTGGTGAGCGTGTGCCCTTCCTCTTCACTATTAAACAGCTAGTGGCAAGCGGCAAACCAGAAAGCTTTAGCGGTGAATTCCTTGTGCCATCATACAGAGGTTCATCCTTCCTTGACCCAAAGGGACGGGGTGGATCTACTGGCTATGACAACGCTGTTGCATTGCCTGCTGGAGGGAGAGGAGACGAGGAGGAGCTTGAGAAGGAGAACGTAAAGAATACTTCATCTTCTACAGGAAAGATCACCCTGAGTGTTACCCAGAGCAAGCCAGAGACAGGTGAGGTCATTGGAGTATTTGAGAGCATCCAGCCATCTGATACTGATCTCGGTGCAAAGGTCCCCAAGGATGTGAAAATCCAGGGTATCTGGTATGCCCAACTTGAATGATGGAGAGATTCTAGAATTTGTGTATCATTTCTTGGTCTGAATTTGTTTGTTACAAGGTTAAACTATCTCTGACTCAATTTGGACAAGCATTGAAAAAACTATCTTGCTGTATATTATCAAGCTTGAGTAATATTTCATGCTGATAGCTAGTTACAAACATTGCTAATGCTTGTATTTACTCAGAATTGAGTACAAAGTACTGATCATCATAGAAAAGTGCAAATTAATGACAGGCTATGCCCCCTAGAACACAATCATCAAAATATGGGGATGTTTTCAATAAAGGTGTCCACAATTAAGTAATTTTTATTTCATTAAGAGATCTCAAACCATGGCAAGGAGTACAGTACATAACTAATAAGTAACAAACAACTTAGTGCCCATCATAGATCATGCAATGGTAAGCAGATGAAATTTGCACTAAAGTAGAAACAGACAGACAGGTGGATAGAAATCAACACTAGGAGAAATAAACAACGGAACCAATATAATTTCTTACTCTTCCTTGGTTTAAGTTCCTATGAATAACAATCATCTTATTGTCTTAAACATATACAATTCGTATTATAGTCCCAGATACCAAACCTGGCAGTAGCACCTTTTCTTCTCTTACTTAGGACTTTGCCACTCTGAAGAGACAACCTTCAGACATACAATGAGGTGCCTATAGGCGGTTAGAATTGAATTGTTACACTTTTGCATACCGGGCTAGGGCGTAAAACCTTTGTGCTGAGTGTATCTGTGTATGCGACGAAGCTAGTGCTAGCAAAATTTTCTAAATCATTAGTTGAACCGCAAGCATGGTCACAGTGGATGACATCTTTAGACTTCTATTTTCCTTGGAGAAGAACAAAAGGAGTCTTCTTCATATAGTATTATCAGCTTAGATCCCCCAAATATCCCTTAAGAATTTATTATGCTTGCAGATTATCAAGTTTAATACTTGATGGCATTTGTTATTTCACCAAAAATCTCTACAGGAGCATAACCCATCCTTAAAATGGTGAAACCTTAGAGGGTCTCTCACAATGATCTGCACCCCAACAATTTTGGCTAAATACTTAATGGCATTATGACAATCTCCACATATTCTCAAGTTTTTGAACACCCTAATTGACGATGCACCATCCAAATTGAGAATCCCAAAGGCAACAGCAAGCCTCTCACTATGATTGCACAAACTGTATTCCTTCTCCTCTGCATCAAGATCTTGGCCAACAAGGTCCGTACAGGGTAAATATCCGGCTAACCTCATCTTTTCACCTATTTCAGCCAAAAAGCTATAAATCTCTGCAGTCTGAGCATTATTCTTGTCACCGACAACAAAGATATGCACTTTGTCTTTCACTTGAATCCAACTACAACCAGGATGTTTCATAATTCCTCTTTCTTTCATCAATTTCCTAATTTCTGAGGCCTCCTCTCGTAGTTTGGCAGCTTCATAGATGTTGGACAACAAAACATAGTTCCCAGCATTTTCTGGCTCAATCTCCAACAGTTGTTTTCCAGCAGCTCGTGCCAATTCCACGTTCTTGTATACTCTAGATGCACCAAGCAATGCTCCCCAAGCACTAGCAGTTGGTTTCAGGGGCATGTTTTGGATAAAATTATAGGCCTGTTCTAGGCGACCAGCACGGCTTAGAGCATCAACCATGCACGAATAATGTTCTGCATCAGGTTCAACTCCATGCTCCTTGCTCATTGAGTAAAAGATCAAAAGGCCCTCGTCTACCAGCTGTGAATGGCTGCAACCCGATAGCACGCCAGTAAAAGTAACAGAGTTGGGTTTCACCCCCGAACATACCATTTCATGAAAAAGCATCAAAGCTTTCTCTCCTTTCCCATGCATTGAATTTCCAATAATCATTGTATTCCAAGCAATAGCATCTTTTTTTGGCATCATATTGAAGACTCTTTTAGATAGCCCCAGGTCACCACATTTAGCATACATGAGTACCAAAGCAGTGGAGACTGTCTCATCTTCCAAAAATAAGTGGCGAATGATAAAACCATGAATCTCCGCACCTCTTCTTATGCTTCCTAGATCTATACAAGTAGGTAACACACTGGTGATTGTGATTTTATTTGGTTTTTCACCTGACTGCTGCATTTCACGAAGTATTTGAAGTGCCTTATCTGTTCTTCCATTTTGCACGCACCCACCAATAACAGAATTCCAGGAATCGTGATTCAGTTTAGTTCCTCTTTTTCTCAACTGATTAAAGATATTAAGTGCTTTGTCACATTCTCCGTTTGAGAAGTATGCTGACATAATGACATTGCATGAAACATAGTCAAACTGATGCGTGCTAGCAAATACTGACTCTGCTTGTTTGATACTTGAACAACTAGCATACATGTCTACAAGAGCACTGCTAACATACACATTATCGTGGATCCCATTCCTAATAATATACCCGTGAATTTCTCTACCTGAGTTCAAACTTTTCAAATCTGAGCAGGCAGGAAGTATAGAAGACAATGTAACAGGATTAGGCGTCACCCCATTTAAACCCATCTCACAGAAAATTCTTAGCGCCTCTCTTGGAAGTTTACATTTAACATAGCACGCACTCATTGACGTCCAAGAGATTACATCCTTAGCACTTAAATTATCAAAAACCTCTTTTGCGCCTCGAGAGTATTTACACTTGCCATACATGTTAATCAATGCATTTCCAAGAAGCAAATCGGAGCGATATCCATATCTAATTACATCTTGATGAATCCCTTTTGCCTTTATAAGGTTGCCCAAAGTAGCACAAGCCTTGGTTACTGATAACAGTGCTAGCTGATCAGGAAGAACTTTCCTTTGCCGCAATTCGTCGTAGACTTTCAATGCTTCTTCTGGGCAACCCCTCTTCGTGTATGCTGTGATCAAGAGCGTCCACGATCGTATATCTGGTTCGGGAATTTCATCGAACAGTTGACGGACACGTCGTATATCTCCATGAGGTTCAAGGGCACGCCGGAACTGGAGATTCAGATTAGGACGAATGCTTGAGGGTAGCTTTGAGAGCATGTGCTTTACTACCCTAATGGTGGATGCAAGTTCACAGGTTTGTTACAGCAGTGGATGTAGCAGTATTTTGCTGCAATGCAGAGGAGTACTCTTGGCTTTATTCGTTGTCCATAGACGTTAGTAGCAGTTGGGTTAAAAAGGCTTAGTTGTTTCTTATTGACATTTCAGTTTAGTTAATTCACTTTAAAGTCCACGGCTGAGCTGTACAAGTTGATAACAGAGAATCATTGTTCTTTGAGCATGTTCTTTATGCTAGAGCCTAGAAGTCGATGCAATTGTAACTTGCAAGAAAAATAACTTACGCCTTGAGAAGATACCTGGATCCCGGATTATAAGAGGATGGTGCAATTAGGGGTGTCAATGGTTCGGTTCGATCGGTTATTTTATAAAATATGTATCATACCAATTTTTCGGTTATTCAATTATGTATAATCAAAATTAGATTTTTCGAAACCGTCCCAATCATGTTGGTTTCTTTTCAGTATCGGTACGGTTCGGTAAATATTCGGTAATATTTTTTAAATGTCATGTAAAAATCACTAGTAGAGAATGCAATAACATACGTACTTTTATAGGACTTAACAAAACTCTTTAGATATTTTTACAGTTTAAAAGGTGATGAATTAAGAAAAAATTAAAGATGACTAGAGTATAGATCCATCAATTATTCTACATCAGCGTAAAAGAAACTAAGCAAATACAAAAAAAAATATAAATCACACGAGTGGAAAGACATTAACCAAGTTGGGATTCAAGAATAAAGTCTATAGAATATTAAATATTCAAAAAGATAAATCTAAATCATACGAAACTAAACATATTCAATACATTGCGATTTGCAACTCATAATCGTTACAATACCTTGTGTCTTGCTAGTGAATATGCTGGAAATAATTTAGTTTCAAAAAAAGTAGCATAATAGGTTTTGGAATTAGGATTTTGAGTTTAATTACTTGTTGGCTTGTAAATATCTCATAATTCCAAGGCCCCGGAATTTTTTTTAAACTTAGTATATAAATATATTTTTCACATAAATTTATTCGGTACGGTTCGGTATTTTTTCGGTTTATTTTCATAAAATAAAAAACTTACCCTAATTATCGGTACGATTATAGATTCATATAAAAACCTACGGTTTTATTTAAAAGAACCTAAAAATCGGTTTGGTACGGTTCGGTCGGTTTAGTCGGTTTTTAAATATCCATTGACACCCCTAGGTGCAATGTTGCGAAGAAGTGTATTTCGAATATATATTTGACGGGTTTAACTTTAGTCTTTTACCTTGAACCCACTACACTTTTGAAATTATATTCGTTTTGAAATTGTTGTAATTTTTACATATATATCTATACTCCGTGCCGAATCAAAACCGTTCAAAGTGAGATTTGAATCATCAATTATTTCACTTATAGAGGTGCACCCAATAATAATTGCACCATAGGATTCTTTGAGTATGGGTTCACGCATATAAATTAATTTTTGAAAAATATAATATTATTATACATAATTTAGGAGTATTCGGGGAGTCGATAAGCTAATTCCTGTAGATGTATATTTGCCAGGTTGCCCACCTAAACCGGAAGCGGTGTATGGGTTCATGTGAACCCATATTCGTCGACATGTATACGCCTCTGCTTGAGAAAAGTCATTTTTTCTCTTTAAAGAAAAATATTTATGATAATCAAACACTAAGAAATGACAATTTCATAAATATATATACACATAATTTCCTTGATGTTTTCACCAGAGTATAGATTAAATGGCCTCTTGGCTGTGTGCGACAAGATTGCTTCTCTCATATATAATTCCTCTATTTGATTGATTTTTATATTCCAAAATTTTATTAACTTTTTTTTTTTTTGCTTAGAAAAGTGTGATATGTTTGAGTATGTAAAATATGAAACTAAAAATCTAGTGAACAAACTTTTATCCACAAATTTTGACATCCCGTCATTGTAGTTGAAACAGAGGAAGTAAAATTAGATTTTTATTTTATAATTGTTATGCTCCGTCTTCCCCAACTATTGAACCCTCATATCTTAGTTCAATGCAAATCGATGCATCAGACCATTCTCCAAAGAAGAATTTTTATATGCAAACCCTTTTATCCACCAACTTCTTACCAGGTCCAAGCACCAATTGTCCCAACAACCACTACGACCTTGATCTCACTGACGAAGTCATACTTCAATAAATTCAGAGGATTTTATTCCGTTATCCTCCTCTGACAAATCTAGGATCTATCTTCCTTGGCAATACTCGATTATAGTCAAGGTCTTTGAAAAGAAGGCGGGTCACCAGGCCCTTAACCTTAAATAAAATGCCCTCTGGCAGCCCTCTGAACAACTAAACATCATTGATCTAGGTTCAGATTTTTACTTAATTAAGTTTGCAAAAGAGGAAAACATGAATCATGCTCTCCACGATGGGCCATGTTCGTGTTCAACCACTTCCTTACAGTAAGGCGTTAGGAGCCCAAGTTTATAGCTTCTTCAGCGCAACTCTCTTATTCAGCTATTTGGTTACGGCTTCCTGAACTCCCTACAAAATTCTATGACATAGATATTCTACAAAAAGTGGGACAAAAAATAGGTAAGCTGCTTAAGGTGGATACTTGCACCTATTCAACCACACGAGGTCGCTATGCTCGAATTTGCATTGAAGTCCCTGTTGATAAACCACTAAAAACTCATGTTTATATTGGTACTCATCGACAAACAATATGGTATGAAGGACTTAATCTTTTATATACACGTTGTGGTTGCCTAGGTAATAGAATCATCAACTATACCTCACCCCTTTCAACTTCAATACCCCAACCACCACCAACTGCCACCACTCAACAACAACAAAATAATCCTACCACCACCACTTCGACTTCTCCTACCTCTTCTACCTTGGTGGATGCACCTATGGATGAATGGAAAACAATTAGTTTTCCCCGTCGTCGATCACCGAATTCTACTCGACCACGAGTAAGCCATCACCAGGAGTGGAAATCGAGCCATGCAACCAACACTGCTACTGCACGTGTCAGTCGATCAGGTAAGGCGGTGGTCCATATGGGACCCACAGATAAGTTTTCTAACCAATCCTCTGATGCCCTAAATAAATCACTCTTTATGACTAATACTAATTTAATGGCTAACACTTCTAGTAATCTCCCCTTACTAATTAATAATGGTGTGGGTCATGAAGTTCCTCCACCTCCAACATCCTTATCAGCAAACTTTGATCCAACAACTTTTCCACATCAATCGACTCCTTCTCTAATAGCATGCATGCATGCCACTCGTCCGCCTCAAAGTTAGACACCCACGTGTCACTTTCAATGCCAAGCTCAATTTCTGGGCTACCAAAGCCCAATAAAATACACAACCCACAAAACATTACTTCTTCGACCGAACAAACTCATCCCACAACCTTATACCCAAATTCTAATTCCAAAACTAGTAATCATGATGTTCCCACTCCTCCTATCTCGTCCCACAGCCACCCATAGATACACCGCCTCAATCCAACAATCCTCATTCAACTAATCTGCCCTCAATCTTTAATCAAAATCCCCACTTAAAGGCTACTTCAACCACTCAACCCACCTCTACAAATGCTAACCCATCACAATTGTCCTTACACAAGGATCCATATACACCATACCCCACAGCCTCCATTTCATCTTCTTGCTCCACTCCAGTACCACATGCAAAACAACATGCAACCTCCACACCACTTCCCTCGTCCACCTTTCCATCGGATATACACCTCCCAAACACAATACCCCACTCCTCAGCCACCCCAGTCATGGTTAGAAATGGGCCTCTTGGGCCATGCACTCACATTCTCTATAGTCATCAACGACAAAGAATATCTGATGATGATTCAGAACCCCTTGGACGTTTCATAGATTGTGACGGAGGGGATGATACTGGGTTGGGATGCTTACACACAATTTCAAACAGCCATGGGTTGGTCGTCTCCCCCGCTTCTTACACCCCAAATGCCACCTCTACCTGGGGAGATACCTTTATATCCTCTCTCATCCCCAAGTCAGTATCCAATCCCTTGGATTCACCAACACATGACTTTTCACAACCCCATGAAACTCCCACCACTCTCTCCAGTCATCCCCCTCGACCTTCAACTAACACCACCTACACAGGAGACCTCCATGGGAATGACCCAACAAGAAATCTCAGCCTTGGCAAAAGAACTCAAGGAGTCACGCACAGACCTGGTAGATCTAACAGGAGTCCAAGTCTTGGTCCTAAAGGAGCAGTATCAAAAAAAGATATATCTCAATTGTCCTTCAAATCTCAAAAAGTGCCTCGTCAAGCTCCGTCCAACCATAAATCCGGATGTGGAAAAGTTTGCTCTAGTTCTCATTCCGACTCTGATTCCAGGGACTCAAAAGTCCCTAGTTCTAACTCCAATCTATCATCCAGTTCACTCATGAATGTTTTAATTTGGAATTGGCGTGGTGCCCGTTCACCGGATTTTAGGCGTAACTTTCGTTCCTTACTGGACTACCACCATCCTTCATTGGTAGTCCTTCTTGAAACACACCTTCATGATCACACCCACCTTAGGGACGACTTTAATTTCACTGTCCTAGCCTCAGTTGGGGAAGGATACAATGTTGGGGGCATAGCTATACTTTGGGATGAACAACTTCTTAAAATAGAAGAAGTTTCTCTAACAAACCAAGAAGTCCACTGCATGGTAGAGGTATGCTCTTTAACCCGTAAATTTTTATTTTCAGCAATATATGCAAGTCCTCTATTGCATGAACGACATATTTTGTGGGAAAATTTATGTTGCCTATCGAAAAACTATGATGGCCCATGGTTGATGGGTGGTGACTTCAACGAAGTCACTCGAGCCTCTGAAAAATTTGGAGGACATGCTATTAACAATAATCGCACAGACTACTTTATAAATTGTTTAAATTCGTGTAGACTAGTTGATTTAGGCTACACTGGGAGTAGGTTTACATGGTCAAATAATAGACAAGACTCCCACACCATTATGGAACGTTTAGATCGAATAGTTGCAAACTATCCTTGGATTAATTTATTCTAAGAAGCTTTAGTAAGGCATCTTCCTCGCACACACTCCGATCACTGTCCTTTATTGCTTAGTCTTCTCCCCCAAGCTCATATCACTTCTAAACCTTTTCGGTTTGAAAGCATTTGGAGCTCACAACCCACATTACGATCTCTCGTATCCACTGTTTGGATACATAATAATCACGACTTGGTTCCTGCCATACAACAATTTCAAACAGATGTCCAACAATGGAATACTAATACGTTTGGTAATATCTTCAAAAAAAAAGAAACTTACTTAATTGGAGGAGGAATTTTGAAAATTAAAATCTCGTATAAATTGGCTTAATGATGGTGATGCCAACACTCGCTTATTCCACCTCTCTACTCTCCAACGGAGAAGGAGAAATAAGATTACGACATTAAAGGATGAAGTGGGAAACTGACACTTTGATGCTCATTTCATTACTTCATCCGTTTTGGAGTACTTTGGTAATCTATTTACCACTACCCTAGACACATCCCCTATCAATTTCTCTACCACTAAATATTGTGTGCTCTCCTCTACTGATGCTACCAATTTTACACGGCCACTTACCAATACGGAGATTTTTGAATCTCTGAAATCCTTTAAACCTTTTAAGGCTCCTGGGCCCGATGGCCTACATCCTCATTTCTATCAGTACTACTGGCCTGAGGTAAAGGAATCTGTACTCAAACTCTGTCATAATGTTTTCAGAAAACAATGCATTCCTACAGACATCAATTCAACATACTTATGTATTATACCAAAACAACAAACCACTTCATCGCTCACCTACTACAGACTTATAAGTCTTTGCAATACTATTTATAAAATTATTACAAAAATTATAGTCAATCGTATTAAGCCATACTTACCCAACATCATTGGTCCGACTCAATCTAGCTTCCTACAATCCCGCCATGCTGCGGATAATGCAATTATTGTCCAAGAAGTACTCAGACACTTTCGCCAAACTAAGGGCAAACGGGGTCTAACACTAATTAAACTGGACCTTGATAAAGCCTTTGATCGTATGGAATGGTCCTTCGTACGACATGCACTCATCTTTTTTCACTTCCCAATACCCCTGATTAACATCATTATGTCCTGTATTTCCTCATCATCCATCTCCATACTCATAAATGGGTCGCATACGCCCTACTTTTCTCCATCTAGTGGTCTTCGTCAAGGCGACCCTTTATCACCATATTTATTCCTTCTATGCATAGAAATGCTCTCGAGAAGTATTAATGTTGTAGTGGACTACACTACCTGGGACCCCATTAAACTTTCAATGAATGGACCCCCAATCTCACACCTCTTCTTCGTAGATGACATCATACTAAATACAAAGATCACCACTAAATCTTGTCGCACAATTATTGATCATCTTAATTTCTTCACCTCTCACTCGGGCCAAAAAATCAATTTAACAAATCGAAGATCTTTTTTCAAAGAATTGTTCTATTGTGGACAAAAACTTTGTATTATCTTCCTTCAACATATCATAAGGCACAACTTTTGGGAAATACTAGGGCTTTCCAATCTCTTCGTCCCGCTCCACAACTAGAGATTACCAGTTTTAATCGACAACTTCAAGGCCCGCCTTGCAGGTTGAAAAACCAAATTCCTATCGAAAGCTTGAAGAATCACTCTTATTAAATCTACTCTTAATGCTCTACCAACACACGTCATGCAACTTGTACCTTCTTCTATCCTCCACAAACTAGACCAATATCAAAGAAACTTTTTGTGGGGGTCCACCCCTACAGTTAGGAAACTTCATCTAGTTAGTTGGGACCAAATCACAACTCCAAAAAATTAAGGGGGGCTGGGTATCCATAGTCTAAAGGATAAAAATAAATTATTACTTGCCATTTCTGCTTGGAGATTATTTCATTCCCCAAACTCTTATTGGGCTTCAATCCTTATCTCAAAATATGCAGATCCACTAAGGCCAAAGTCTATCCATTCAATCACTTGGGCTAATATCACACAAGGATGGCAATACTGCCAACATGGCATTATGTGGAAACCAGCAAATGGTAGCCAAATCCATTTTTGGCATGATGCATGGTTCAAACCCAACACTACTCTTAGACAACTAATTCAAGGCCCTTTAACAACCCATGAACTGACATCCACATTCTCACCCTTCCGTTCAAACAACACTTGGGATATCTCCCCACTCTCATTTGTATTTCCGCGATCAATCACCAATCAATTCTTCAGTGTGTACTTTGCCCAAAATAACCAAGCATATGATCGTATTATATGGGGGCTGACTAAGACCGGACACTTTACGGTAAAGTCCTTATATGATTCATTACACCTACCTATAGTCCCTCTTCTTTTCAATGGATATGGAGGCTAAAGCTACCTCCAAAAATACTCCATTTCCTTTGGCTGCTAGCCCACAACCGTCTCCCCGCAACTTCTTATCTCCATCATCTCAATATAGTATCCTCCAATAGTGTCCTATATGCACAACTAGTGAGGAAACTATTACACATATATTTTTCCAATGCCATGTGGCACTTCTCCTCTGGGCCCAACATCACATACCCAACCCTCCACTTCCTTTAGACCATACCCAGTATAATGCATGGCTACAACATTTCATAACAGGGACGCAAGCACCATCGTCACAACTACTTCCAGTATCTACCCTCATTCCCTTTAGCCTTTGGCACCTCTGGAAAACTCGTAACAACAACATTTTCGATCACTCAAAGAACTATGTCAACATGCACTCTCTCAGATGTGCAACACAGGAATTTCTTTACCTTGGCAACCACCATCCACGGGTGCCCGAGCTAAAAATACCTATGTATATTAAATGACAACCTCTAATCTCAAGCCTCTTTAAGCTCAACACTGATGGTGCGACTGGTTCGTCACCACACCATTCGGGCTATGGGGGAGTCTTCAGAGACTCCCAAGGTAACTGGAAGTTAGGTTTTTCCGGTATACCTTTCCGACCAACACAATTCAAATTGAGCTGCTTGCCCTGCTGAATGGCTTAAAATTAGCTTTGACACACAACTTATATCCTTTAGAAGTGGAAATTGATTCCGCAGAGATAATTGCTTTACTAACCACTAATAACCTTGTTCATTTAAACTTGCTCAATGATTGCAGATCCGCTCTTCAGCAACTGGGTAATCTACAGATTAAGCATGTATATAAGGAGCAGAACAAAGTTGCAGATAAGTTATCAAAGCACTTTTTGGAAACAACTTCATCAATCACTACCACTATATATTATGAGGCGCCCTCTTTTGTCATGGATATACTGCATGCTGATAACTTGGGCTTGGGTTTTCTTCGCTATGTTTCACCAAACTCAGTGGGAAACACTACTATCCCACCTCGTGAAATAGTTCCCTTTTTGTCTTTACATCCAACCCTAGACCCACCCAAGCATGCCCTCAATGTAATATACCCTAGTTCCGTACAACCCCTTAATAGTGCTCCCTTGTGTATTTTGTTACTATGTAAAAAAAAAGAAGAAAGAAACAGAGGAAGTAAAATCATGCATACGCAACAATCTCATTTAGGCAACCCTATTCCTTTTCCTCTCAAGACAAACCAAATTCCCTTTACGAACTCACAGTTCAACAAAACCAGATAAACATAGTAAAGATCACGAATAATATGATATTCTTACGTTACAACATCACTATCTTCCCCAAAATTGTTCCTTTCCTTTACTCGGTTACACTTGTTTCCTTTTATAGAAAATGAATGGGTACAATGAACATGTATGGATATCATAAGTTCAACAGAATTATACAATCACTTTGTGGAATTTCAGTGATGAAATGGAAACTCATAGACTGCAGGGTTCTATAGGGACGAGTGCCAGTTTAGCTTTGAGGCTAGGACAGGCTATTTTCTCTGCCGCTTCACTCCTTTTCATGTGTTTGAATGTTTCTTACTACTGCTACAGCTACCCTCCTTTCTGGTACTTTGATTCCTTACTTCTCTTTTCTTCTCTGTATCCATGTCCTTTTTTTTCGTATTTATATCATGCAAAGTTTTGATCTTCAATTTGGGGACTCTTCTTTTCTCATTTTTGCTATCAATTTAACAAAGTTTTGATCTTGAATTTGGGGGGCTTTCTTTTCTCATTTCTGCTATCTATTTAATTTCGATTTATCATACTACAAAGTCTTGATCTTGAATTTTTTTTAGGGGGGGAGGGGTGTGTGTCCTTTTCTCATTTTTCCTATCTATTTAATTCTGATTTATCATACAAAGTTTTGATTTTGTAGAATTTGGGGGCTTTTCTTTTTCATTTTTGCTGCAGTATTTTGGCAGCTGTATTTTGAGAGAACCACTTTTGAAACCAACATTTTTCCATAGGTCATTAATTAGACACTAGTGATCTGCCAGAAATCCTCTAAGTGGTCAAGATATGTCCTGGAGGAACTACTTGTTAAGAGTTTCATCTCTATATCTCTGCCTGAAAATGTTTAGAAAGTCCGGTTTTAATATATTAATTGGGTTGCGGCAGATGTTATGACTTTAGCGGACAAAACTGATTATTGAAGTTTGTTGTGGATAAAATATACTCTCATAACTTGATCTGTTAGGAAGGAAGTTAACATGAGAACCCTTTGTTTGGATGATTTTCAGCTATTTTTTCTCATTTATGATCTGTGTGTTTGTTGTTTAAGATGCATTATTGCACTAACAAATACTGGGTGAACGGTGAGGAAATCTTATTAAATGTGATATAGAAGTAGTCGAATAAGTGAATATTCTAGTGCATAACTTTGGCAGTAGAAAAACATTCAGTTTGATAAATTGCAATCTAAAGGGTTCTACTGAAATTACCTCGCGAAAACCTAGTAGAGAACTTTGATGAGCTTTGGGAGGGCACTTTCTTTGACCATTTGAAGCTTATCTAGGGTTAATAAAAGGATCTTTACAACAGACATGTGAATTTCATCTCCAATATGGAGTCTCGAAGAACTAGCTACATGAACTTAAGGAAGTTAATATGTTGGATATACGATTGTTTTATTTTGTTGGAGTAGTTAATTTGGGTATTGAAGATTTGGATGCGGAATTGGGGCTAGAAATATTCCTGAGAATGTTAAGATTGGCCATATTGCATCCTTTGTTTACCTAAGTGCTTACTTGGGATTTATGCTTTTTGGAGTTATCTATTCAGTTGTTATACCAATTGGAGTATTATACTGAAACAAGATGTTTGTGAGATGTATCATCACATGTGTAGTCCTTTTTTTTGGGTATAACCATCTGATATCGGGAACTCACTGGTTGAATAATCCAGATTCGGGCCATATAAGGCCCATTAGAATTTAGAAGGGGCTTGAACCCGAGAACACTGGTTAATGATGGAGGGATCCCATCCATCTGACCACACCCTCGGGTGATATCACATAGGCGTAGCCTGTTTACCAGATTCTATGCTTATAAGTTGTAACCCCATGGTTTATGGTCATTGATGATTGAAATCATATTCTGTTGTTATGGTGCTATTCCTGCATTTTCATTTTCTTATTCTTTCCAAAAGACAAGCTTTCTAGCATCAATAATTTTTGTAAGTCCATAGTTTGTGTTACAATTGGTTGGTGATTATTTCAATCAAACAACTCTTTCTGTTTAATGTGCTACTACTGCATTTTCTTTTCCATATTTTTATTCTTCCAGAAGTAGTGGTTTCTTGAATGTTAAGCTCCAGAATTACTGGTTACCTGAGTAGCAGATATCACCAAACAAAAAATAACTGATTAGTAGTCATTCCAAGTTAGTTTCACATTCTGATTTTAGTTCATGCTTACATGAGCATAGTTTTAACTAAGCGTAGAACACAGTTAATCAGTATAAGAATCTTATATCTTGATAGTTATATTTTCTTACAATGCAGTGGCTTCTGCATAGAGATCATTTAATGTGAAAAGAATACCAATGCACAATCTTCTAGTTGCAGAGGTGCAATTTCTCTGTTAAATTACCTATTTCACCTTTGGTTGTTGGCAGCTTTTTGGTGGCAACCATGAGTTTCGTAACGCCATGGAACTTGGGTTTAGCAGTGATTGATGCATTTTCTCTGTTGGTTAAACGCTCATCTCATCAGCCCGGAATATTACCATATCTTGTTGGAGTAGATTGGGTATGTGCCTTGATAAATTTACTGTCAACTTTGCTGTAAAATCTTGTTCTTATCAAATATAGTAGTCTTGGGTTCATAACAGGTTCTTTCGTTTCTGTCACTGGCTACGGCGTGTTCCACAGCTAGTGCCACTGATTACTTGATTGCTTCTGGTGGTAGTCCATATTGCAATGGGAATATGTGCAGACGATATCAACTCTCTGCTGCCATGGCTTTCTTGTCTTGGATTTTGTCATTGGCGTCTTCTCTCTTCAATCTTTGGCTTCTTCTTCCTACCGTACATTTGTTGCATCTCTGATCCTGGACCTCCTGATTAGCTCTTAATATAACAAATATGAAGTGAGTAAAGATTGTCAAATTAATCTCATCTCCATCTTTGCTCTCTCTCTCTCTCTGATATAATTTGGTTAAATTTATGAGGCCAAAAGAGAGATCATGTAAAACCTCACCGAGACTTTCTGCTATGATCTTAGAAAGGATAATAGAATTATACTAAAGTTATTTCACTCATTGCTTTAAGAGTATTTGGTCCATTTAGTGATGGGTAAACTATGGGGATCATTGAACTCGTTCGTGGTGGACTCACTATCTACTGCCTTGATCCACTTGGTAATATCGTTGAAGTCTCTGTCCATTATCAAATCCTTTCTGAACTCCTCAATGACCGCTTTTCTATTCCAAAGTTCAAATGATATCAGAGTTCTTATAGTCCTAATTACTTAATTTTTAAACTCGTCCTATCTTAATTCTACTAAACAAAATAAGAAGAGATGGAAGCTTGCAGTTTAAATAAGCGTCTCGTTAGTGAAGTTTTATTCAAGGATGAAGTGGGAAAGGCAAATATAGCAAGTAAAATGACTTTGGCTTAGTTTTGTGCTTTAAACAACTTCTATCACGTTCCAGAATAGTTAAGTGTTTATCCCCTTTTTATGATTTTTCTTCAGAGTTTGACATCTCAAAAATCACATAGCAAGAGTAGAAATTGAAACTGTCATACAATCTTTTTGGTGTTGGTTAAAAAAATGAGAAATATATTACATATTTGTGGTCCAACACATCAAAATCGGTAATAATGTAATGTGTTTTGAAAAGTTTTGAGTACAATATTATACCAATAGCTGCTCTATTGGTATCTATTAATAGAAGAGTACTCTCGATTGGTTAATTGCAAATAGAACAATTGGAAAGAAGAAGAGGGTCGAGATGGAGTTTTTCTAGCCAGTAAATCGAAATTAACAAAAATAGAAAGAGAGGAAGCAAGAAAGTAATAGAGATCATTTCAGATCTACTATAGAAACACAAGAGAGATCAGATCATAATACGTAATTAGTTGCTGTCGGGTTGTTGGGAATACGATGGTATCAATTTTTTTTGGTTTCCCATCCGGTGTCCGGTACCCGCATTGCAGTTCGATTATATTCGGATTCGCGCCGAATAGGTCCCATTCGGGAGTAGCGCTCCCTACCAAGGATTTTTCCATACCCACGACTCGAACCCAAAACCTCTGGTTAATGTTAAAGAGGCGCATCCATTGGAGAAGCAGAGATGGAACAGAGGAGGAAGAAGAGAGAAAGAGAGTTGCCTTAAAGAAATATCGAATCTCATCCATAAGCATGTATTGTACATGTATATCTATACATACTATCACTAACTACTAACTCCTTAACAATAAAATAATAGTTGTTGACAGTTGTACACTAACCCACAAACTAACTTCTAACAATCCAACTAACTCTACAATATATATACTTCTCAACACTCCCCTTCAAACTGAGGGGTAGAAGAGGTTCTTCATTCCCAGCTTGCTAATCAAATACTCATGTTGTGACTTGCATAGACTCTTGGTAAGCAGATCAATAGAGTGTTCCTTTGTCCCATTATGTTGAGTCTAAATTTGATCCTAACTTTTTTTCCTTACCAAGTGACAATCAATATCAAAGTATTTTTTCCTCTCATGAATATGGGGTGTGCTGCAATTTGTAGAAGCTTTGTTATCACAAAACAACTGCACATGAGTGTTCACAGTAACTCCTAGCTCCCAAAACAGGCCAACTAGCCAAGTGACTTCAGCAATAGTAGCTGCCTTGCTTCTGAATTTTGATTCAGCAGAACTCCTGGAAACTATGCTTTGTTTCTTGGATTTCCAAAAGATTAAAACTCCACCAAACTTAACTATATAGCAGTGATAGACTTCCTTGTCTCCAGACATGAGCCTCAATATGAATCACAATAGGCAACTAGCTGCTTGTTTCCTTTTGCTGGCATAAACAGTCCTAGACCTGCAGTACCTTTGACATACTTGACCACTCGTGTAGTTGCTTCCATATGTCTCCAGACATGAGCCCCAATATGAATCACAATAGGCAACTAGCTGCTTGTTTCCTTTTGCTGCCATAAACAGTCCCAGACCTGCAGTTCCTTTGACATACTTGACCACTCGTGTAGTTGCTTCCATATGTGATTGCTTGGGAGCATGCATGTGCTGACTAAGTACTTGAACAACAAAGGCAATATCTGGCCTTGTCATTGTCAAGTATAGCAATCTGTCTACCAATCTAGCTACCTGGATCCTCAAGCCGTGCATCTGTAGAGGCTTCTCCTTTGTTCATGAATTTATCAAATGCTACTGAGGTGAGTTTGTGATTGAATTCAAGAGGTGTAGCAACAAGCTTTCCACCAGCTAATCCCAGCTAGACATTAACTCAAGAGCATATTTCCTTTGGTTCATAAGGATTCCTTCTTTAGATATGGAGAACTCAATTCCTAGAAAGAATTTTATTTTCCCAAGTCCTTCATTTTGAACATAGCTTGCAAATTTGTCCTCACCTGATGAATATGTTCCAAGTTATTCCCAGTAACCAGAAGATCATCATCATACACCAGAATTACTATTAGATCACCATCTAACCTTTGTGTGAAAAGAGAGTAATCATAACAAGACTGTACGAATCCTATATCCCTCAAAGCAGAAGTCAGCTTCAGGTTTCACTATCTAGGAGCCTACTTGAGTCCATACAAGGACATATGCAGTCTACATACCTTATGATGGTGACACTTCCTCTGGCTAGCAGAGCCATCGGGGATATGCATATAAACCTCTTCAAGGAGATCTCCTCGAAGAAAGGCATTATGCACATCCATTTGGAAGATAAACCAGCCAGATGCTGCAGCCAAAGCCACTACAAACCTCACTATGACCCTTTTGGCCACACGAGAGAAAGTCTCTTTGTAATCCAAACCTTCAAGCTGACTATATCCCTTAGAAACTAGCCAATTTTTATACCTCTCTACCTCCCAGTAGACTTATATTTAACCTTGAATACCCACTTGCAACCAATAGTATCCTTGCTGGGAGGCAGGTCCATAATGGACCAGGTATGATTTTCCTCAGGAGCAGCAATCTCAGCCTGCATGGCTTTTATCTACTTAGGATCAGTACTTGCCTCAGCATAAGAAGTAGGCTCAGACACAGCTGAATAAGCAGCCAGACAAGCCTGATAAGGAGGAGACAACTTATCATAGCAAACATAATGGGAAATGGAGTAATTATATGATGCTGCTTTGGAAGGTACAACACAATCCTTCAACCATATAGGAGGAATAGAAGTCCTAGATGATTTCCTAATAGGAGGAGGATCAACAGTATTGGCGGAACTGGACTACAGATGATGATCAGGAACATGCTGACTAGGTTCAATAGGCTGGCTATAGAAATAAAAGAAGGTGACTCAGCTGCAATGTTCCCAGGAGTAGGGATGTAATTGAGAGAAGATCAATCAGCTTGTGAAAGATCCAAAACAGAAAATAAAGGAGAGGAAATGGATGTAACATGCTTGAAGGGAAAAACATCCTCCTTGAAGACAGTGTCCCTGATTACAAAGAACAGTTTAGAGTGAAGATCATACAAGATGTATCCTTTTTGGACAGAGGAGTAGCCTAGATGTACAACATGAATGGCCATGAGACTGAAATTGTCTGCTTTTCTAGCTGAGGTGGCATAACACTAGCTACCAAAGATCCTCAAGTGCTGAAGGGAAGGAACCTTGTTATAGAGTTTCTCAAAAGGAGAGGCTCCATTCAACAAGACTGTAGGCAGTCTATTCAGAAGATAAACTGATGTAGAAACACACTCACCCAGAACTGTAGTGGAACAAAAATCTCAAGGCTCTTGCCATATTAAGAATGGACATGTAATTTCTCTCAACCTTACCACTCTGTTGAGGTGTATATACGCAGGAACTCTGATGAATAATTCCATGTTGCATAAAGAAAGTGTTGGCCTGCTCATTGAAGAACTCATTACCATTGCTAGACCTGAGACACTTAACCTTGTAATCAAGTTAAGTCTAAACAAGTGTTAGAAACATTTTTAACACAACAATAGATTCTGCTTTAGTGTTCATTAAGAAGATCCAGATATACTTTTAGAAATCATATACCATTGTCATAAAATATCTCTTACCATCATGAGTTGGGACCCTATATGGTCCCAGACATCAACATGCACAAGTTCAAAAGGATGAGCAGAACAAGAAGTACTATGAGGAAATGACAGTCTAGATTGCTTAGAAATAAGACACACTGTACAATGGTGATCTTGCATAGGAACATGAGGTAAACTACTAATCTTTTGTAGAAATTTCGGAGGTGCATGCCCTAGTCTCTTGTTTCACAAAGATACAATACATTTCTCAGTAGACCTAGTATGAACTGTCTTATTGTTACTAGAACTAGAGAAAGTATTTACAAATACACCGGTACTTTGGTTAGCATCCCGTAGCTACACCGAGTCCTTAGAGACATCTGGCTTTAGGATGTAGAGCACACACTCTTCCTTACCAATCCCCATTACCTTCCCACTTAAGAGGTCCTAAAATAGACAGAAATCAGAAAAAAGATGCAACAAGGCATCTCAACTCTCTTTGTAAGCTTTGAGACTGATAGCAAGTTGTATTTGAAGTTCAGAATGTATAATACATTCTGTAGTGATTTAGTTTTGAAGATTGTGGAAACACCAATATGACTGATAGCAATCTGCTCACCGTTAGGGAGATGGACCTTATTTTTTTAAATCTATATTAGTCAGATCCTTGATTTCACTTAGTAGCTTGGAATTATGTACCATATGATTGGAGGCCCTTGTGTCTACTATCCAGTTACCATTGACTAGATGAGACATGAAGGTTGTTATAGTACCTGCGATGTTCATAGTAGTTGCATTTGCCATAGATTCTACCTGCTTTCCTTTTCTCAACATTTGCAGGATCTGATTATATTATTCTTGAGTAAAAACTAGAGCAGGAGAGGAGAACTGAGGAGTAGGTTGAGGAGGATCAGGAGCTTGACATTCTAGAGCAGTGGATGCATTGTTCACGCGAGGACCTGAATAACTTTATCTCTTGGACTTAAAATCATCAAGATATCCATGAGGCTTATAGCAAGTGTCCTTGGTATGACCCTTCAGGTGACAATAGTCACATTGTAGTGTAGACCTCCCAATGTTGTTTCTAGGTTTGAAACTACTATTTCCATTCCCAGAGTTAGCCTTACTCATTGGTGCTACATAATTACTAATGCCAGCACTCAGAGCTGCATTGTTTTTCCTTTGACTTCCAACATTAACTACCATAACATAGGCTTGATTGATATTTGGAAGTGGTCGAATCATAAGAATCTGATCTTTAGCATTATCAAAGGGGTCATTTAGGCCAGTCAAAACTGATACAATTTCTGCAGTTGATAGTGTTCTGCATGCTGCTTGGATTCAGGGCATCCTTATGAGGGAGGAGGAGCTAAGGCTTCATATTCATCCCGTAACTCCTACGTTTCGAGATATATTCAGATACAGTTAACAGGTTTTGAGTTAGCTTTGCAGTGTCCTTGTGAAGATAGATTGATCTAGAGGCAATCACTTTATCAAATCTCTCACGAAGATCTTCCCATATCTCGTGTACATTAGAGGCATAAATCACAATGCTCAGTAAATTAAGAGCAACAATGTTCATTATCCATGCCAAAAAATAGCATTATATCCACCCCAAAGTTCATGAAGATTCGCATCATATATATCCCTCCTACATGTTCCTAGCACAAAACCTAGCTTGTTTTTGCCATGCAACATAATTTTCATAGATCTGCCCCAAAGAGAATAGTTTTCCGAACCTCGAAGTTGAATCGAGATAAGAATAACACCTTGAGTATCAGAAGGATGAATATATAGAGGATGATTGTGATGAATTAGGTCGAGATTCTGAGTATCTAATGGCGGCAATGTAACAGTAGTCGAAGCAGATTCATTTTCATTAATTGCCATAGTAACTTTGTAGATTTGTAAATTGAAGAAAATTACTCACTCAAACTGTTGTAGGAATTCAGAAAAGTTGTTGAATTTTCTCAAAATCAGCAAACCCTAGCTTGAAGAAGAAATTGTATCTTCAGTTGTAATTTGAAGCAGGTTCTGGATTCGAACAGCTCAATTGTACTTTCTCCTCGCTCGTTCGCCATTGTTGAATTCGCCGAAGCTGGGCCGAGCTCTGATACCATGTTAAAGAGGCACAACCATGGGAGAAGCAGAGATGGAACAGAGGAGGAAGAAGGGATAAAGAGAACTGCCTTTAGGAAATATCGAATCTCATCCATAAGCATGTACTATACGTGTATATATATACACACACACACACACACACATACTATCACTTACTACTAACTCCTTAACAATAAAATAATAACTGTTGACAGTTGTACACTAACCCACTAACTAACTTCTAACAGTCCAACTAACTCTATAGTGTATATACTTCTCAACAGATGAGCAGCCCCATCCACTGCATCACATCCTTTGGTGGTGTATATGAGCGGGTTTGCATCTAGGCATATGGTGGTTTTAATGCTTAACTTTCTGTCTTGTGTTATTGCAAGTAATATCTCCCTATTAATGACATTGTTAATTACAACAACAACAAATTCACTAATTTTTCACAAGTGGGATCTGGGAAGGATAGTGTTTGCGCATGCCTTACGCCTATCCTGAGATGGAAGAGAGACTGTTTCTGGCAGACTCTCGGCTAAAGAAAATAAGAAACAGGCTTTGTTAATTACCTTAATTTTATTTTAAAAGCTAGATAGAAATTTATGTTAATAGTGAACTTAGGTTGGAGCAATTTTATCCACCAAATCTCTTCCATTCTTTTTTCCTAAGCAAATAAAAAAGTTCGACCATCTTTCTATTTCCCCCTAATTTCAAGCAGAGTATTATTGCATCCATAGATAGTTTCATCTTGAAAAAGAAGAAAACTGAAAGACTATGATCAAGATTTGGAATCAATTGGTGCAGTTATCACAATCAGAGGCACATGTTATGCGTTTGTTTGTGGTAAGCCAACATACCTTGTTTACCTCGAAAAATGCGAGTAACAATTAAATTTGATTTGTGGTTTTAAAGATACGTGA
>ML244983.1:0-15000 GCA_005239495.1 Nicotiana undulata
ATATATATAAAGGGCTCATTGTATCATTGTCAATATTAATAATAGATTTTCTCTCGTGCATTCTCACATGGAATCAGAGTTATCCTGAGATATTTATCGCAGTGCATAAATTCCAGCTCCAGGAAGAAAAAGAAAAAAATTGGTCTTTTTTTCCCGGCAAAACAGTACTGTCCGCCGAAAAAGTACATATCCGTCGGTGTTGTGCAAAAATCAACACCACCACAAGGTAGATCATCTCCATGCGACCAACCCGTTAAAATTTCTCCGGCAGACCCCCTCCCACGCGCCCTCATGCACCGCCGGGATTTTTTTTTCCGGCGAGTCTCCAACGCCACGCGCCGGCGCGTGAGGCTTCTTCCGGCCATTTTTTGGCCAAGCTTCTTTAGGGCAGCCTGGTCGCACAACAAATCCGACCCTACCCATACCTTTTTCTTTTTATTCCGATCACTTTGAGATTTTCCGGCAACTACACTGACTTTCCGGCAGCTACAGTGATTTTTCCGACAAAACCTCTTGGACAGATTACTCAGGAGGTTATTCCGAGTCTTTTCATTCAAGTTTAAATCAAATTCCGATCACTTTTATATTCTCCGGCGTAACATTATAATGGCATTCACATCAGAAGCCTTTAACTCACACTCCGTTGGACCCAATTTATTGGATCCAATCCAGATGGTTTCGTTACCAGATTATATTGAGTTTCTTCAGTACAAAGCACGTAAACAGACATCTTCAGGATTAGCCTCTGTTGTTCCAACATATAGTAGCATGACTTGTGTCTCCCAATCTTCAACCTCTGAGTCTTGGGTCATTGATTCAGGTGCATCTGATCATATTTCTGGTAACACATCTCTTTTCACTAGTATTTCATATTCTCAATCTCTTCCAACAGTCACAATGGCCAATGGGTCTCAAGCCATGGCAACTGCAATAGGTCAACAGATTTAAGTGATTTGGCTAAGCGACTAATGGCTATGAGATTATAGAGTCACCTTTTACTTTAGTCCATTCGGATTTTTGGGGTCCTAGTCGGGTCAGTTCTACCTTGGGATTCCGCTACTTTGTCAGTTTCATGGATGATTATTCCAGGTGCACTTGGATATTTTTGATGATAAATCGATCTAAGCTGTTTTCTATTTTCCAGACCTTCCATGCTGAAATTCAAAATCAATTTGGGGTTTTTATCCGCACATTTCGTAGTGATAATGCCCTAAAGTATTTGTCTTCCCCATTTCAGCAGTTTATGAACTTCCATGGGATTATTCATCAAACATCTTGTCCGTACACATCCCAATAAAATGGGGTAGCTGAAAGAAAGAATAGACATCTTATTGAAACAGCTCGTACCCTACTCATACAATCCCACGTTCCGCTGCGTTTTTGGGGGGATGCAGTTCTTATATCTTGCTATCTTATTAATCGTATGTCATCTTCAGCTATCCAGAATCAAGTTCCATTCTCTGTCCTGTTTCCCCGCCTACCTTTGTTCTCTCTTCCTCCCCGTGTCTTTGGGAGTACGTGTTTTGTTCATGATTTTACCCCAGGAAAAGATAAGTTAGCTCCTCGTGCTCTTAAGTGCATATTTCTGGGTTATTCGAGAACGCAAAAGGGATATCAATGTTATTCTCCTGACCTCCAGCGGTTTCTTATATCTATTGATGTTACTTTCTTTGAAACCCAATCATACTTCACAGGTCCAGTTAATCACTTAGACATTTCTGAGGTACTACCAGTTCCGTCTTTTGGAGATTCAGTCACTATCTCCCATTCATCTTACTCCATAGGTCCAGTTGCAGCTCCACCAACTATAGTTCCAGTGCCACAACCTAGTCCAGTTCAACCTTCTACTGCTCCACCACTCCTGACTTATCATCGTCGTCCGCGCTCAGCTGATTCACGTCCTGCACCTAACCCTGCTACTACTGCGGACTTGTCTCCTCTTGATCAACCGATTGCACTACGAAAAGGTATACGGTCCACACTTAATCCTAATCCATGTCGGTTTAAGTTACCATCGTCTGTCATCATCCCAATGTACATTTGTGTCATCTTTGTCCTCTGTTTCCATCCCTAAGTCTACAGGTGAAGCATTGTCTCATCTCGGGTGGCGACAGGCTATGATTGACGAGATGTCTGCTTTACATACAAGTGGTATTTGGGAGCTTGTTCCTCTTCCTTCGGGTAAATCGACTGTTGGTTGTCGTTGGGTGTATGCAGTCAAAGTTGGTCCGGATGGCCAGGTTGATCGACTTAAGGCTCGTCTTGTTGCCAAAGGGTATACTCAGATATTTGGACTCGATTACAGTGATACTTTCTCTCCCGTGGCTAAAATAGCATCAGTCTGCCTTTTTCTATCCACGGCTGCTGTTCGCCATTGGTCTCTCTATCAGTTGGACATTAAGAATGCTTTTCTTCACGGTGACCTTGAGGATGAGGTTTATATGGAGCAACCACCTGGTTTTGTTGCTCAGGGAGAGTCTAGTGGCCTTGTATGTCGGTTGCGCCGGTCCCTCTATGGTCTAAAGCAGTCTCCTCGAGTCTAGTTTGGTAAGTTCAGCACAGTTATTCAGGAGTTCGGCATGACTCGTAGTGAAGTTGATCGCTCTGTCTTTTATCGACATTCTACTTCAAATCTCTGTATTTATCTGGTCATTTATGTTAACAATATTGTTATTACCGGCAATGATCAAGATGGTATTAATAAGTTGAAGCAACATCTCTTTCAGCACTTTCAGACTAAGGACTTGGGCAGATTAAAGTATTTTTTGGGTATTGTGGTCGCTCAGTCTAGCTCAGGTATTGTGATCTCACAACGGAAGTATGCCTTAGATATTCTTGAGGAGACAGGAATGGCAGGTTCTAGACCTATTGACACTCCGATGGATCCGAATTCTAAACTTCTGCCAGGACAGGGGGAGCCTCTTAGCAATCCTGCAAGATATAGGCGGTTGGTTGGTAAATTAAATTACCTCACAGTGACTAGACCTGACATTTCTTTTTCTGTGAGTGTTGTGAGCTAGTTTATGGATTCTCCCTGTGATAGTCACTGGGATGCAGTTGTCCGCATTCTTCGGTATATAAAATCAGCTCCAAGCAAAGGCTTATTGTTTGAGGATCGAGGCCATGAGCAGATCGTTGGATACTCAGATGCTGATTGGGCAGGATCACCTTCTTATCGACGTTCTACGTCTGGGTATTGTGTCTTAGTAGGAGGAAATTTGGTGTCTTGGAAGAGCAAGAAACAGAATGTGGTTGCTCGGTCTAGTGCAGAAGCAGAATATCGAGCAATGGCTATGGCGACATGTGAGCTAATTTGGATCAAACAGTTGCTCAAGGAGTTGAAATTTGGTGAGATTAGTCAGATGGGACTTGTGTGTGATAATCAAGCTGCTCTTCATATTGCGTCAAATCCAGTGTTCCATGAGAGAACTAAGCACATTGAGATTGACTGTCACTTTGTTAAAGAAAAGATACTCTCGGGAGATATTGCTACAAAATTTGTGAAGTCGAATGATCAGCTTGCTGATATTTTCACCAAGTCCCTCACTGGTCCTCGTATTAGCTATATATGTAACAAGCTCGGTACATATGATTTATATGCACCGGCTTGAGGGGGAGTGTTAGTTTGATAGTTAAATAGTACTAAATAACCCTAATCCCATATGTATTAGGAGTAGGACATGTATTATATATATATATAGGGCTCATTGTATCATTGTCAATATTAATAATAGATTTTCTCCCGTGCATTCTCACAGGCACCACATCAGATAGATGTCAACAATGCGTTTCTTCAGGGGAAGCTTCATGAAGATGTATATATGTCACAACCTCCCGGCTAAGAAAATCTGGATCATCCCGACTATGTTTGCCATCTCAAGAAGGCAATATACGGACTTCGACAAGCTCCTAAGGCCTGGTACGATGCACTCTCTGATTCGTTGATTCAAATGGGGTTCCAAATGTTGCAGTGTGATAATTCTCTTTTTGTTCTGCACAATCTGGGAGTTACTATTTATGTTCTAATATATGTGGATGACCATGTCACGGGCAGTAATGAAACACTCATTCAACATGTAATTACCTCTCTTTCGAAAAAGTTTTCTCTAAAATATCTTGGTTTACTGCACTAGTTCTTGGGCATTGAGGTATACAAGGATGCCGACGGTTTGTTTCTCAGTCAATCTAAGTATCTACAAGAGGTGTTACATGACGCTCAGATGCAAGACTGCAAAGGTGTTCAGTCAACCATGAGCACGTCCACGAAACTACTGCTTGATGACGGAGCACCCAAAACTGATGGCAAAGGGTACAGATCTGTGCTTGGTATACTTCAGTACCTTTCGTTTACCCGACCTGACAACACCTATTCGGTAAACATGCTTACTCAGTTCAACACCTCTCCCTCTGTGGTTCACTGGAAGACAGTTAGATGGATCCTTCGGTATCTTAAAGAAACATGCCAGCATGGTAGTTGTATTTCCCCACAACCTTCAACTGCTCTGTATACCTATGATGATGCCGATGGGGCGGGTGATATCAATGATCGCCGCTCCATCTCTGGTTACATTGTTTATCTAGGCACGACGCCTATCTCCTGGTGTTCTCGTAAGCAACCTACTGTCTCTCACTCCTCCAGTGAGGCAGAGTATCGTGCCGTTGCTTCTGCTTTGTCTGAAACAGACTGGATCACACACTTACTCAAGGATCTTCATGTGCCGCTCTCTGCTGCTCCTACAATATTTTGTGACAACCTTGGTCACTTACATTGCCGAGAATCCAGTACATCATACAAAAATGAAGCACCTTGAGGTTGATCTTCACTCTGTTCGTAACCAAGTCCGCAGTGGCCTAGTCCGTGTATCGCATATCCACTCTGCTGATCAACTTGCAGATCCACTCACCAAACCATTGTCCAAGACGGCCTTACAACGCCCGCTTCCCAAGTTAGGCGTTGTATCTTCGCGCCTAACTTGAGGGGGCGTAATAGCACATGTACTACTGCTGTTACGTCTTAGCACTTGCTGTTGGGTTTGAATGGGTCTTTGTTCGGTTATTTTAGGCTACAGTTTAGTATCCGCTGGATTCTAGCTTTTTCAGTTTATTTGTTTTTTGTACTGGTTATATTTTCCTGCCATCTAGGAGTTAGCTTAGCACAATTGGTTACTTCCTTTGTAAATAAACTCCATTGGAGGCTCATCAAATATACAGACTTCTCATTCTAGTTTTCTGCCTTCATAATTACCTTGTATAGCAGAACTTAAAAGATCAGGCCCTTCTAAGTTGAAAGAACAATGAAAAAGAAAGCACGTACTCAAATTCAAGAAAAGTTCTCACCTTCAAGAATTCTGCAACTTTTGCTGCTAATTGCTGCTGCTCATAGGTACTCTGATTTCCATGCCAACTAAATACTGAAGAGCCAGATTGCAGAAGAAAACACTCATTAGAGTTCAGTGAAGTTGCCACCTGACAGAGTTTAGAAACAAAAAGATAAAATCAGTAATCCAGTTTTTAAATGTACTATCATAAGTTCACAGTAGAGTTCGTTATAACTTGTCTGTCCTAATTACTGTTGCAAGTTTAAGTTGGTAAGCATTAGAAGACAGAGTCATACACTAAGCCAATCAAGTTGCATGGACGACAAGACACGCCTCTCCAGTCTCCGTCATTAATAACAACACATTAAATTTGAATTTGAGGACACTTTATCTCCTATTGCCTGATTGAGTACTTAGTTGAGCCTTATTCTGCATACCTTGTGTAGATTACTAGATTGTAAGTTTAACTACTCAAGTATTTTGCACATACTAATCAAAACATTGTTATAGTTTTCCTCTTTCCAGAAGAAGTGGGAGGGCGCACAGTTTCCTTATGCACCTCTTGATGCAGGAAATCTAGAGGCAGGTTATGGACTTCTGAAAATAGGCTATGACTTGAAGAGAGGATATGAGAGGCACTAATATACAACTAATGCATGTACCAGTACCAAAGAAGCACTGACCACAGCAGTAAATAGGGAAACACATACCCTAGATAAAAAGAATGATCTTATCAGCCCCAGAATACTAAAAAAAATCATCAAATATTATATAGTAACCCAAAATGAGAAGAAATCTAAAAGGGGTAGTAAGCATACAGCATCGACTTGAACTGCTTTGTTGTTATGCACAGAAGTTCCAGATAATCGAATCAGTGCCACAGAATCAGCAGTGTAAGTTTCATCATTCAGGCCTTTGTCTGCAATATAACTTCTATAACCAGAGCTTAATCCACCCTGAGAAATGATTGAATTCATTATGGTTTATTAAATGTGATAAATTACATCCTACAGCACTAGACTGCATTACACTGAATAAGTGGTACCTTAAGGACCAACATGGGCTGAAAGATTGCAACAAATTGTGGTGGTTCTTTCCCTTGATATATGCGACCCTGGATAATGTTATAGGTTATACTAAAACCTCATACAGTTTTTAGTAAGAAAAGAAGAGGTGTCAGGAAGTAATACCAGCACTGGTCTCGCTTTAAGTGAATTGCACATTGTACTGGCCAATTTAGCAGCCATGTTTTGGTCCTCCTGAATCCACAACGTACAATGGACTGGATAAAGCCTTCAAATTTATCATATACATGAAATAAAGAAGAAAAGACTACAATGTGGAAATAAAGAGTCCATCAATCCCAAATTCACTTTCTTTTCAGTCCCTTCCACTTTACTTTTTCTGCTTTAGCTAAAAGGAAAAGTTCATCAAACTCCAACCATTCAAACTAACATAAAGAACTACTATAGCACTATATTACTTTTTGTCGTACCTGACATTCTTAAGACATAACACTTTAAATTTATGCATTTCAATTTTTAACTAATTATATTAAACATTTCTACAAATTTTCTTCTCTAAATCTCTGTGCTTGTCAGATGAGGCATATTCATAGCAAGTTTAAATCTATGAAGCTAATTCACAAAAGATGAAATTCTTATATGATGGCATTACTTTTTCACTTCTGTTTCCTTTCTCAACCTTTTTCGAGTCTACAGCAAGGAGCAGGGAAGAAAGATTTTACAAGGTCATCCAAACTGATCCAATTCAATTACATGAAAATAACTAGAGACCGTGGACCTTTGTTTCTTATTATGAGCATACCATTTTTAGATATAATCAAAAAAATTTGATGAAGTTTCATCCTTAATTATGTCTAAAATGGCATGTCAATTGATGTATTAATAAAAGGAAAAGATGTGTAGACCCTTATAGTGCTGTGACAATATACATTACCTCAACGCTATCCTTTCCAATCCACCAGCACAGATAATAATCTTCTTTCCTGTCATTGCAGTGGTATGTGTAAAGAACTATATAGCAATCTCCACTGTAAAATTTACCAACATCATCTCCGAGGACAGGGGTCTTTGCACTGCCATTGATACGCCAGACCTAGTAAAATCATACTATTTTAGCGAAGACCAAGCAAGCAATATCAACAGACGGATTATATCAAAAGGATATCATAATGATGATCAGACCTCTAATTTTCCACCCTCTTCAAGCAACGGCGGGACTTCCTCATTCAGAGGAGCATTTTTGCTAGCACCTTTAACACCAACCCCTTGTTGCTTCAGCAAAGCTGTATAAATGCGACAATGTTAAATACAACTGCTTCCAACAAACAAGTATCAATTCTACAAGTTTCAAACTAATCTACCTGCTACTTTTCCTCTTCCCTCCTCAGCGGCTGGTACAGACCCTGAAGGCCAAGAGTCAAAGTTGGACTTGAATGAGTGTGTTTCATAGCCTTGAATAAGTCGGGTTATATGTGTTGACTTTGGTCTATTTTGACTGGCAAGATGCTCCTGTGGATATATTTAGTCAATTAGTTATGAAAATTTTCACATAAAAGAAAAATCTGGAGTTAAAAGCTATTATTATTCTACCTCTGCAGCTTGAATGACAGCTTTCCTCTCTTCCAGCTGAGTTACACGGCCAACCCAAATAAATACCTCAGCACCACAGTCCAAAAGATAGCATTTATTGTTCTCTAAGCTAGATTTTGAAAGTTCACCGTCCACAGGACTGACTTGACCATCAGTAATGCTACAAAAAGAGAAAAAAGTTCAACTTTAGCACCAACACCAGCAAAATGTTGATTTAAAAGTTCAATGATGAGAAAGTAGCAAGCACTAGGGATATAATAAAAATAGATATGCAAACATATTATAAAAATTAACGAGACCAATTCAAGTATAAAGATCCGTTTTAGTGGAAAGAAGTACTATCCAACAGTAAAAGGTTAGCCAAGGATGTTTTGATTACTTTGTATTAAGTGTCATAAGCTTGAGACCATAACATTACCACTATAATTACAGGCAATAAACAAGAACTTTACCTAATTCGTTCATGTCCGTCTGATGGAATAATATAAATTGGCTAAACTTGATGGAGTAATAGTTATTCAGCATACAGTAAAGACAGGTATAGAACAGCAGAATTCAACGATACCTATAAAGTTTCGCAGGTGTCTTCTCGGGCACAATATCATCTTCACTAGCAACCTTTTTGCCAATTGGAGCAAAGCCACCAAAGAGCACCCAGAATGAACCGGAATCCGACTCAGCTTGTAAATTTCCATCATCTGGGGTATTCAATAGATATAAGGAGCAGTCCCACTCCCACATGAATACCATAGAATATTAACGAAGTACAGAAAAGGTCTGAAGCTCTTCATTAGGACTAAAAAATGAAATATATATCAAACACAGATATATATGAACTCTGTCGGATTCATTGTCCCTTATTCTAGTTGATTGAATCATTTGGGGCACATACTATACAAATCCAGAGCATGTAGACACACTAATAAATTTTATGCATAATTTAGGAACACTCAATCGAAATGTCTTGCTTTAACTTTGACAGTTAAAATTACCAAGCTTCAGAATGAATTTGACCCATATTTCTAAAGCTAAAAAAATCATGGTACGAAGTATAAAATACTATAGAAATCTGCCAAATAGACATGTTTTAGTTGCAGATAGAATTTCAACAACAAACTTAAACTACGACAATTTAACTGGGATAGAAGGAGTACAATAAATATGTATTACTTTCTTACTTCTTATGTTTGAACTTTTCAAGGCTTGTACTTACCAACAATTGCAACATCACATGTCCCCTCGTGATACTTGTCCTTCAAGAACTGAATAACTTCTAGTGCTTTGGCCCTCTCCTGGATGCTAGAATTTGCACCATTGAACTGATATATCTTGTCTTTAGAGTCCAGAATGAACACATCATCATGATTTAGAGAGGACCGGGAAAATGGGACCTGATACAAATCACAGCTTAAATATGTAATTTTCAACCGCGACTGAACTAGATTAAATATTTTAAACAAGCTCATGGTGTAAGTATTTTATGCTTCTGTACCTGCTTCATCCTGACAACACGTTTACCCTTGCAGATATACAATCTTGTTTCAAATTCTTCCTCTTCTGGTTTCTTGAATCCAGACGCAATACCACCTTCCAATGGTATAATGCATGGCTTAAAGTATGATAAAAATTTGTCAGATTCATGACCTTGGATTTCCCTATGCTGTACTGCTCGCCCTCCAAGAATCGCATCAAGCTCAACAGTTTTGATAGCTGCAGTTCCAGCTTCATCCTGACATGGCATCCAAATTTTAGAAAATAGAAAAGAAAAATATAAATCTGCTTGAATAGCTACTAAGAATGAAGATTGATATCACACCTGACTAGTATTCTTTCCAAGCCAGAAGTGTATATCATACATATAAGAACCCCCCTTGCCTGAAGTTGTCTGCAATAAATGAACATGTGATAGGAGTAGGAATATTAGACATGAGTGAAGCTTTTCTCCCTAGATAATGGAGGTACATGTAAAGCCAAAGATTTTTGCATCTATGCACCTGCAAGATGATGTAAGAATCACCCGAGTAGAATTTACCATATTCAGACTTCGGCAATGGAACTGGTTGGAAATCCTCAATTCTCCAAATTTCGGTCCCTCTAGATAGAGTTAAGTTCAAATCTGAAGTTTGAAAAGTTCTTGCAGGACCCGTACGGCAGTAAAAACAATTAACATGAATCTCAAGTTTAGAAGGTTCCCGCATTGGAAGTGGAAATAATGAACATAAAAAGGTCCAGAACATTTACGGGAAAAACTCAGCCTACCCTTTATTTATTTTTGTTTTTTTAAGTCTTCAGCCTACCCTCTATAAAGGCAGGGCTCTGAGAAAAATCTGATAGTATTTCGACTGATCAATACTCATTTAAGCTTTCTTCCACGTAATCTATCAATAACCACATTTTTGCAGTAAAGGATACATTCTCTGACCGGCACCCTGAAATGCAGGTTCTAAAGCTTTAACAGAGTTAGACATGATGCGAAATCTTTCCTGTTACAGCTTCTTTCAAGGAAGAAAGAGAAACTAGATTGTTGAAGCTCGTAACTTCAGATATGCAGATATTCTGAACACCAACTGCACAGACAGAATGGACATGAGAAAGAGTAGCGTTAAGTACAGAAAGCCACTTCATTGCCATCCCAGCAACAAATTCAGGACTTCATTAAATAGCCAGCACAACAAAGGAAACAACAATTGTGCGTGTGTGTATACAGAAGTAAATCTTCACTAAAGGAAACATCTGAAGCCATGATATAGTTCCAGTTCCCAACTTGTCTTCATAAAACTTATTCTTGAAGCTGCCTATTGTTGCCCCCACTAATTATATCAAAATCTTCATATGTTAGCCTCAATCACAGTCAACAGCAACATTAAAAACAACAATAACAACAAAGTCTCAATCCCGACTAGTTCGAATGGCCATATGAATAAGCAATATCTACTTTGCTCCACTTGGTCCTGTTTCATTTCAATACCCAACAAGTTATCTTTGGAAACAAATAGGGGAGCCTTAACACTAGAGGTTCGCTACATTTTCTACTAACATACAACTCTCTAAGCACGCTAAAAGGAATTCTGAAGAATTACTAGGCCTTATACAGGTTACCAACATGACTAGACCTTAATCAAAGTACTTTTTGTGCATACACGGATCTTTGGATTCCATTGTTCTATATAAGTCCGCACAGATTCCCAGAGACAGTGCATTTTTCAAACTTTCTTCACATGATTATAGGTATACTTCGTCCCTTTTAATACTTCCGATCATTATAGTGTCACACTTATTGAGTGGTACATTAGGAGTTTTACGTACAATAAATCCAGGCGACCTATCTCTTTTTAACCTCATATGTATTACTTGTACCTTCCGTCATTACATTTCTGATATTGTCTAATCTTGTACCTCACTTTCAAGAGTGTTTCTCGAAGTTCGAGCTTTTAATTGACCCAATCACATTCAACAGCAGCCTATAAAAGCTGATACTTTCAATTATTCCACCAGTAAATGCAGGTAGGGGGAGCATGAGTCACAGGCCAACTCATCGCATCCGCTCATTGCATCCCTTTAATAAAGATGCATGACCCTGAAACCTATCTAGGAATTTGGTTGTTTGTATTGCTCTGCAATCTGATATATTCATTGTCATCATTCCATCACATTCCAATAAATTCAGTCTAATGTAGGTCTTGTAAGCGATCAAATCCTTTCATTCTTCAGAGTGTCTTCTACACTGCAGATATGGATTAATCTGCTCCTCAGCTGGTCTATAAAAGCCAGATAAGTATCTAAGAATAGGGCTCTCAGATTCCTAACCTTGAGTTGCTAAGCTGAGTTTTGGGTATGTATATGTGCAGTAAATGGTATTGTCAATCTTGTCCACCACCCACCCCCCCCCCCACCCCACAAGCAAGACAAGAAACTTGTTATATCAGTAATATTTGCTTCTAAGCTTATCTCAAAGTAAGGAAAACCATATTTTCTCACCCTAAAATGCACCACAACAACATTAATGATCTATTGTGAGATTACCTAATAACTAAAGTTGCTCAAACTCTCCGAAAATGCTGCCGCATCCGTGTTGGATCCTCCAAAATGTACTACTTTTGGAGGATCCGACACGTACCTGGTTGCATTATTGGAGAGTTCAAGCATAGCTAATAACCACAGCTGCATGGAAATTTTAGCTAACGAAGCATCCTACTTCCAGAATTAGACTCCAAAACCACAAGAAAACCTCAAAGCTAGCATTAAAAATCAAGAACCAATTTCAAAAGATCAATAGACCAAACATACTCTTCATACCAAATGATAATTGCTTAATCAATGAATACATAAACTTAGATGAATGAAACACCCACATCATTACCCATTAGATTAACATAAGCAAGAGTGCAAGAATAACATTAACCAAAAAGCAACGAAAAACCAAATGGCTAGAGATCAAAACAACAAATTATATGCTAAAATGTAGGTATCAAATAAATACCAATTATCAAGAGATCAACGAGAATTAATCAAAATATAGGAAGAGTCAAACGCACCTCAGGAGATCTTTGTGAACGTGTTGATAGAGAGAGAATAAGGAAAAGGGTACAACAGAGAAGAGAAGAGAAGAGAAGACGAGCTGGCAAATATAAAAGACAGAGAGAGAAAAGGAAAAAGGGGAGGGAATAATAATTGCAGTCAATGGGCTGCAATATTTTTCTTTTCCTTCCCTTTCTCTCTCTGTCTGTAACTTTTTGAGGCTTTGAGATTTGATTGAAGAAAATCTGATAATTCTTTTGCAGACAGTATATGCGGAAATGAAGAAAGGCGTAATATAAGAGAGAGAGAAAGAAGAGTTGAATGATGATGATGGCGTTGAGGAGAGAGATGAAAAAGATTTTACTCTCTACTCTTACTAAATTTAGACAACGATCAGGTCCAGGTGACAATGGCAACGGCCCTGTTGGTTTTTCCGGTTTACCGTTTGACTTGTTGGATTTTCCCCGAACAGATATTCCTAGGGAAATTTACAAAAATGTTCCAAATAAGTCTCAACTTACTAATCTCTAGCCACTAGTTATAGATTTACCAAAATTAGCCAAGTACATCAAATAAATAGGTTTACTTTCTCTCCGAGAATTACATGCAAAAATCACCTTCCATATTTTTAGTCGTGATTAACAATATGAGATGCAAGAGAAAAAAGAAATTTCATGGGTTAGATAGCAAATAAGTTGATGAAATACAAAAAAAATATAAAATTTCAAAAATCTAAGCAAAAAAAGAACTTTTTAAATGGGTATAGTTGAAATTCGTTGAAAATATATAGATAAGTCAATATACAAAGTTTGAGGAAGATTGGAGGTGATTTGGACTGTTTTTGCATCAAAATTCGTAATTAAATCAACAACAAACCCAATTTGATCCCAATATGTGGGGTCTAAGGAGGATAGTCTGTACACAGACCTTACCCCTACCTAATGCAGGTAGAGAGGTTGTTTCCAATAGATCCTCGGCTCAGGAAGGGCAAGAAGAAGAAGAGGGAAGCAAGGAAGAAAGAAAGATGAAAAAATAAAAAAATAAAAAACCATAATAAAGGATAAATAATATCTAATAATAGCAACAAGGAATACAATACTTGAGGCGAACAAAACCACATACCGTAATAAAAATCTAAGAATATGAAGGAAAATGCATGCTACTTAGCCTATCGGTGACCACTATAAACTGACTACTAATCTTCTACCTTAATCCTCGACCTCCACACCCTCCTATCAAGTGTCATGTCCTCAGTAAGCTGAAGCAGCGTCATGTCATGCCTAATCACTTCTCCCTAGTACTTCTTAGGCATGCCTCGACCCCTTCTCAAACTCTCCGTGGCCAACCTTTCACACCTCCTGACAAGGGCATCAATACTTCTTCTCCTAACATGTCCGAACCATCTGAGTTGCGACTCTCACATCTTGTCCTCCACGGAGGTTACTCCCTCTCTGTCCCGGATAGCTTCATTCTTAATGCTATCTCGCCTGGTACACCCACACATCCATCTCAACATCCTCATCTCTGCTACTTTCATCTTCTGCACGTGGGAGTTCTTGACTGGCCAACACTCAGTCCCATACAACATAGTGGGTCGAACCACCACTCGATAAAACTTACCTTTAAGTCTTAACGACACATTCCTATCACATAGAACACCGGAAGCGAGCCAACACTTTATCCACCCCGCTCAGTTGCGATATGTGACATCTTCGTCAATCTCTCCGTTACCCTGGATAATAGACCCAAGATACTTAAAACTCGCTCTCTTGGGGATAACTTGAGCATCAAACTTAACCTCTACGTATGCATCATGGGTCTAACTGAATTTGCACTCCAAGTATTCTGTCTTGGTTCTACTCAGTTTGAAACCTTTAGACTCCAAGGTCTGTCTCCAAACCCTCCAACCTCGCGTTAACTCCGCTACGCGTCTCGTCAATCAACACTATATCATCGGCAAATAGCATGCACCAAGGCACCTCCCCTTGGATGTGACGCGATAATACATCCATCGCCAAGGCAAACAAAAATAGGCTAAGAGTCGATCCCTGGTGCAACCCCATCACCACAGGGAAATGGTCCGAGTCACCACCCACAGTCCTCCCGAGTCTTAGCATCGTCATACATATCCTTAATCACCCTAATGTACGCTATCAGAACGCCGCTAACCTCCAAACACCTCCACAGGACCTCCCCCAGAACTTTATCGTATGCCTTCTCAAGGTCAATAAACACCATATGCAAATCTTTCTTCCTTTTCCTGTACTGCTCCACTAATCTCCTTGCCAGATGAATCGCTTCCATAGTCGAACGCCCCGGCATGAATCCAAATTGATTCTCAGAAATAGACACGCACATCCTCACTTTGACCTCCACCACTCTCTCCCAAACCTTCATAGTGTGACTCAATAATTTGATACCCCTATAATTGTTGCAATTTTGAATATCACCCTTATTCTTGTAAATCGGGACCATCGTACTCCACCTCCATTCTTCGGGCATCTTCTTAGCCTTAAAAATAACATTAAACAGCCTAGTGAGCCACTCCA
>ML244983.1:21975-34126 GCA_005239495.1 Nicotiana undulata
ATGACTGCTTAACCCTTTAAAACGTCCATCAGAAAGTGTAACCCTAGACCGAGAATTGTGTTATTTCCTCGCGTCTTTGCAGGTCTAATATCATCGTCTGGTGATGGGTTAGCTTTATGCCTATCATCTAAAAAAGTTAGTAAATTTTTAAATGTTCAAAATAAAATCGAACGTGCGATACCTGATCGGGGGTACTTCTTTTCCTTAGAGTAGTACTTCTTCAAGTGGATGGCGTTCCAGCTTGTTGGTAGGATTCTGCTGTCCATGGCTTCCAGTTCATAGGCGCCCTTACCAGCTATGCCTTGGATTTTTTTAGGGTCCTTCCCAATTTGGACTTAGCTTTCATGCGCTTGCTTCTTTTGTTGATTGAAAGACTTTTTTGAGGACGAAGTCCCCAATCTTGAAGTATCTGAGATGAGCTTTTCGGTTGTAGTAACACTCTATGATTTGTTTTTGAGCTACCATCCGTATTAATGATGCTTCTTTTCGGGGTTCGAGCAGGTCCGGATTAGTCCTTAACTCATTGTTGTTTTCCTCCTCCGTGGCTGTTATAACCCTTAAACTTGGTTCGCCAATCTCCACGGGTATTAAGGCTTCTGAGCCATAGACAAGTGCGAATGGAGTTTCTCCCGTGGCTGTTTTTGATGTTGTTCTGTATGCCCATAATACCGCTGGTATTTCATCGGGTCAATTTCCTTTGGCTTTATCTAGTCGCTTTTTTATAGTGTTGATGATGATTTTATTTGTTGACTCAGCTTGACCATTAGCCACGAGATGGTATGGCGTTGAATTGATCCATTTGATTTGCCAGCTTTCAAAGAATTCTGTGATTTGAGAGCCTGTCCTTTAGATTAGGGAAGAGGTCCCACTATGTCCATCCCCCATTTCATGAAGGGCCATGGAGATATGATTGGGTGCAATAGTTCTGCTGGTCGATGCATATTATTGGCGAACCTTTGACACCTGTCGCATTTGGATACAAAGTTTTCGGCATCCTCTTCCATCTTAGGCCAATAATACCTGGCTCTGATTAGGGTTTTTACTAAGGATCTTGCTCCTGAATGATTTCCACAGTGTCCTTCATGGACTTCTTTTATTATGAACTCCGTTTGATTAGGTCCGAGGCATTTAGCTAGGGGCCCTCCGAACATCTTGCGATACAAAGAGTTGCGAATGAGATATTACCGTACAGCTTTGCGACGAAGTGCTTGAGCTGTTTTCTTGTCTTCAGGTACGGTACCATTCTGCAAAAAATTAAGAATTTCGTTTCTCCAATCCCAGGTTAAATTGTTGAAAGTTACCTCATTTCTGTCTTGGTCGATTGCTGAATGGAATAGATGGACGACAATTGCATTGTCTTTATTTGTTACTTTTGTAACTGTTGCGAGGTTTGCTAATGGATCTGCCTCTGCATTTTCCTCTCTAGGTATTTGTATTACCTTCCATGTTTTGAATTGTCTTACGAGTTCTCGTGCCCTTTCCAGATATTGTTGCATCCGAGTTTCTCGAGCGATGTAAGTCCCCTGCATTTGATTTACTACCAGTTGGGAATCGCTGTTGATTACGATTTGCTCAATTGGGAGTTCTCGTGCTAGTTCTAGGCCTGCAATGACAGCTTCGTACTCTGCTTCATTGTTAGTTATAGGATAACATTTGATAGCTTGTCGTGTCTTTTCACCCGTGGGTGATATTAAGACTATGCCTAAGCCGGCACCTTTTATATTGGAAGAGCCATCAGTAAATAGGGTCCAAAGACCCGGATTAGCACCGTTAAAGAGTTGCAACTCCTTTTCTACTTCAGGAACAATGTTATTACTGAAGTCAGCAACAAAATCAGCTAATATCTGTGACTTAATCGTAGTCCTAGGCTGATATATTATTTCATGCTCACTTAGTTCTATGGCCCACTTGGCTAATCTTCTTGACAGTTCTTGCTTATGCAATATATTCCTTAAAGGATAAGAAGTCACGACAGTGATTGGATGACATTGAAAATAGGGTCGTAATTTTCTAGATGCCATTATTAAGGCTAAAGCTAACTTTTCTAGATGTGGATATTTGGTTTCAGCATCTAGTAAAGTTTTACTTACGTAATAAATAGGTGATTGTTTACCTTTGTCTTCTCTTACCAGTACTGCACTTACAACAATTTCTGAGACAACTAGGTAGATGTACAATATTTCCCCTTCTTTTGGGTTTGACAGAAGCAGAGGTTTTGATAGATAATCCTTCAAATTCTTGAGGGCCTGCTGACATTCTTCAGTCCATTCGAATTGATTTTGCTTTTGAGAACTGAAAAGAATTTAAAACTTTTTTCGAAAGACCTGGAAATAAATTTTCCCAAAGCCGCTATTCTTCCTGTCAGTCTTTGAACTTCTTTTTTGTTTGTTAGCATATTAGGTATTTCTTCTATAGCTTTAATTTGAGCGGGATTTACCTCTATTCCTTTGTTTGATACAAGGAAACCCAAAAATTTACCAGATTTTACTCCATAAGCGCATTTTTCCGGGTTCAACTTCATGTTATACCTGCGTAAAATGTTGTTGACCCAAGTCACTGCATGGGTTTGAAGATTGACAAATGTCTACCAAGTTGAACCAGGTCCATCAGGTTATAAGAGTGAAACAGACTCATCGGTACGCGAAGAGTCCATGCGTAGGAGATAACATGTTATGTGAATTATCTGGGAACTAAGAGGTTGTCTCCTAAAGCGAAAAGGTTGAAAATTGATAAGAGGTTAGAGTTTGAATTCAGCAAGGATAATAACAAAGGAAGGAAGTTGAGTTTAATACAAACTCTTCCACCAAGGAAGAGTTGCATCAGAATTAAACAAGAACATCTCAACTACTGGCGCTATATAATGTTGAAGTATTTCTACTGAAGAGACATCGCACAAAGGCAGAAGTGAAACAAGAATTGAAAGCAAAATTCCCAGATATATTTTGCAAGAAGAATCCTTGTACGACACAAAGGCTACTGACTAGGTAGAAGAACCGGTTTCATATGTTTGTTTATTAAGTCTAGTTGGTTGTAGTAGGTGATTTAATATTGTATCTTTTCAGCTTTTTTAGAAGCAATTGTAATAGGTACACATTGTTCAAGTTAGAGTTAACTTGAAGCTTGTCGCAATTAGCTAGAGGCTAGGTTGCTACAAAAGGGACTAGAGTTAGTCCTAGGTTTACAAAAGAGTTTATTTTGTAAATGTTGTTTGACTCAGAGTTGTAGTGAAGAGTTTGTAAAAATCCTACTGGAGTAGGTCGTGGATTTTTCACCTTTTGATCCAGGTGTTTTCCACGTAAAAATCTTCGTGTTTTTACTTTACTGCATTTATTATTCCGCACCAGTAAAAGTTGGAACACCAAGAAGAACCATGTTCTTCTACCAAGACAGCACTTGAAAAATTAGACACCACACAAATCACCCCCTTTTTGTGTGGTAATGAAGTATAAAACATCAATTGGTATCAGAGCAGGTTATCCTTGAAAAGGCTAACACCTTGGAAAAGATCAAAATGAGTGCACCACCTGAAAACTGAGAGGTTCAATCAACTGCGAGGCCACCACTCTTCAATGGCCAGTATTACTCCTGGTGGAAGAACATGATGAAGGAACACCTGATCGAAGAAGACTATGAACTCTGGGACATAGTCACTGATGGTCCTCTAGCTACCATGAAGAAGACTGCTGAAGGTGTAGATGTAACAAATACTAGAGCTGACTGCACTGCCGAGGATCTGAAGAAATAGGAGAAGAATGTAAAGGCCAAAAAGTGGCTAGTGGGTGGACTAGGTCCAGATGAGTATAGCAGAATCCAAAGTTGCACCACTGCCAAAGAGATCTGGGATACCTTGCAAGTATCCCATGAAGGAACACCTCAGGTAAAAAGATCAAGAGTGTACTCTACTATACTCTCAGTATGAAAACTTTACTATGAAGGAAGGTGAGACAATCCAAGAGATGTACACAAGGTTCATAACCTTGACAAATGAACTTAAGTATCTTGGTAGAGTAATTCTTGAAGAACATAGGGTAGAAAAAATCCTGACAAAGGTTTTTCCAATATCCTGGGAAAGCAAGATCACTGCTATCCAGGAATCCAAAAATATGGCAACCCTCAGATTGGACGAGCTAATTGGAAACCTTACTGCCTATGAACTCAGAAGGCAGACAACGATGATGGATGGTCCAAAGAAGGAGAGGAGTCTAGCATTGAGGATCACTGAGGGAGCAGATCTTGAGGAAGATGAGATGGCCATGATTACCAAAGAATTCAGAAACTTTCTCATGAGGAAGAAAGTCATCTCTAGAGGAGGAAATTACAACAAAGCTAAAGCTCTAGAAAGGCCAACCAACGAGGGATGCTACAAGTGTGGAAAAACTGACCACCTTATCAAGAACTGTCCTTAGTGGAAATTTGAATGGAAAAAGGAGAGATATGAAAGAAGGAATAGGAAGAAGGAACTGGTCCAACCCAAGAAAACCACAACAAAAGTTATGGTTGCTGCTTGGGGGGAAATCTCAGATGAAGAATCAGAAGATGGTGAGACTGAAGATCAGGCTCTCATGGAAATTGGAGAATCTGATGAGGAATCACATGAAGAACCAGAGGTAAGTATCTCCCATCTTAAAAACAAAATAAAGTTCCTATCTAAAGAAAAACTCTCTGAGTTGCTACTTGATTTCATGGATGATTCTGAAGAAACAACCAAAGAGAAGGATCAACTTTCTAAAGAATGTGCAATGCTAAAAGCAAAATGCATGAACCTGGAAATCAGAGTAAGTGAATCTGAAAAGAAAAACACTGTCTTGTTGAACCAGGTTCATCCACTTGAAACTGAGATTCTAGAGCTAAAATCTGAAAACTTAAAACTGAAGCTAGGATCCAGTAAAAAGGTTGTTGATCATTCTCATATCATGTTAGAAGAAAATATGGGAAAACTAAAAGATAAGATGTATGCCAAGGATGAACAGATAAGAACACTTAAAGAAGAACTTGGCAAAGTCAAACATGAATTAGATCGAACTTGTAAATGGAATAAATCCTCTGATGCCTTGACATGGCTTCAAGAGAATCACAGTAGCAACCGGAGAGGGCTTGGATTTGGGAGTCAATTTCCCAAGTGGGATCCCAAAAGCAAGTATCTCACTCTTCATGAAAATAAAATATGCACCCACTGTGGTAAGACTGGTCACTTCAAAATTGAGTGTATGCAAGAGAGCAGGCCAGTCGAAAAAATGAGAGGTTTGTTAAAAAGATAAATTGGCTACCAAATTGGGACAAGAAATTTTTTATTCATCCATTCTCTCATAGAAAAGGACCCAAACTAGTTTGGGTTCTTAAACCTAACCCCTGATTTCCTTTTGTAGGTACAAGTGAGAGGAAGCAGCCAAATTTGGTTTTTGGATAGTGGCTGCTCAAAGCATATGACGGGGAACAAGGAACAGTTCCTTTCACTTGAAAACCTCAAAGGAGGAAATGTCTCCTTTGGAAATGGAAAGAAAGGTGAAATTATAGGGGTTGGCAAAGTAGGTAAGGATGACACACGTTCCATCGAACATGTGTACTTGATAGATGGCTTGAAATATAGCCTGATCAGTGTGTCACAATTGTATGATAGAGGTAACCTGGTTGCTTTCACTTCCACAAAATGTTTTGTGATTAACTTGCTTACTGACAAGATTGTTTTGCAGGGAAAGAGAATGAATAATATCTATGTAATAGACTTGTCCACACTGTCTGAAAATGAATTCACTTGCTTAAGTGTTTTGGACAGTGATCTCCTCCGTTGGCACAAACGACTTGGTCATGCAAGTCTAAATCAGCTCAACAAATTAGTCTCTAAGGAATTAGTGGTGGGACTCCCTAACATTAAGTTCAAGGAAGACAAAGTTTGTGAGGCATGTGCAAGGGGGAAGCAGGTAAGATCCTCATTCAAAAGTAAGAAAATGGTCAGTACCACCAGGACGTTGGAACTGGTTCATCTGGATCTGTGTGGTCCAATGAGAACTCTGAGCAGAGGTGGTAAGAAATATGTGATGGTGCTAGTTGATGATTATTCAAGGTTCACTTGGACCTTATTTCTGACATCTAAGGATGAAGCATTTGATATGTTCACCTCATTTGTTAAGAAAACTCAAAATCAGTTAGGACATCAACTAGCATCAATAAGATCTGACCATGGTACTGAATTTGAAAATGCTAAGTTTGCTGAGTTCTGTGATGAACATGGTATCAATCATAACTTTTCTGCCCCTAGAACCCCACATCAAAATGGGGTTGTGGAAAGAAAGAATAGAACTCTTGAAGACATGGCAAGAACCATGCTTCTTTCTAGCAAACTACCACACAGCTTCTGGGCAGAAGCAATAAACACTGCTTGCTATATAATCAATAGATGCATGACCAAGCCACTAGTAGAGAAGACTCCTTATGAATTACTCAGAGGGAGAAAGCCCAACATACCCCATCTTAGGGCTTTCGGATGCAAGTGCTTTGTGCACAATAATAGCAAAGATTCCCTAGGTAAATTTGATCCCAGAAGTGATGAGGGAGTATTCTTGGGATATTCATCACATAGCAAAGCCTATAAAGTGTATAATAAAAGAACTATGTGTGTAGAAGAGAGTGTGCATGTTGTCTTTAATGAAACTAACACTCTTTCTGAGAGACAGGAACCAGGAGATGAGGAGCTTGGATTGGTGAGAAGCAGTGAACACATTGAAGCAGCCATGGGAGAATGAACAGGTGATGGACTAGGTCCAACTACCCCAAGCAACATGACAGGGGGAACTCAACATGTGAACCCTGGCCCTGATCCTGTTCCACAACAACAAGGCACTATAGAATCATCAAGAAGTGAAAAATTGGTGCTCAAACCACACAGATATCAAAGTTCTCACCCTCTTGATAACATCATAACAAATTTGTCATTCGGAATCAAAACAAGAGCCTCCTTGAAAAATATGTGTGCGTTTGATGCCTTTCTATCCTTAATCGAACCAAAGAACATTGGTGAAGCCCTACAAGATGCTGATTGGGTAAATTCCATGCAAGAAGAGTTGAATCAGTTTGAAAGAAGTCAAGTATGGCACTTGGTACCCAGGCCACTAGATAGATCAGTGATTGGCATAAAGTGGGTCTTCAGGAACAAGCTCGATGAGGATGGAACTATTACAAGAAACAAGGTCAGACTGGTTGTTCAAGGGTATAGTCAAGAAGAGGGAATTGAATATGATGAGACCTTTGCCCCTGTGGCAAGATTGGAGGCAATCAGACTTCTCATAGCATTTGCTGCACATATGGAATTTACTCTCCATCAGATGGATGTTAAGAGTGCCTTTCTCAATGGCTATCTGAAGGAAGATGTATTTGTCAAACAGCCTCCAGGTTTTGAAAGCAAAGAGTCACCTGACCACGTATACAAACTTGACAAGGCTCTTTATGGTCTCAAAGAAGCACCTAGAGCATGGTATGAGCGGCCATCAAAATTCCAGCTAGAACATGGGTACAAACGAGGCAAAATTGATAACACCTTGTTCTTAAAGGAAAATGGTAAAGAACTCCTGGTTGTGCAAATATATGTGGATGATATTATATTTGGGGCAACTTCTGAAAAACTGAGTAAGGAATTTGCTTCACTTATGGGGAGCGAGTTTGAGATGAGCATGATGGGTAAGCTAAACTTCTTCTTAGGTTTGAAAATCAAGAAAACCCCAAATGGAACAATGATCCATCAACAAAAGTATGTGAAAGAATTTCTCAAGAAGTTTAAAATGGAGGACTCAAAGGAAATAGAAACCCCCAAAGCCACAACTACAAAATTGGATGTGGATGAACCTGGTTCATCCGTTGACCAGAAGCTATACAGAGGGATGATTAGGTCTCTACTATATCTTACTGCCAGTAGACCTGATATTGTGTTCAGTGTAGGACTGTGTGCTAGGCTTCAGGCAAATCCAAAGGAATCCCACATATCTGCAGTGAAGAGAATTTTGAGATATCTGAAAGACACCTCTGATTTGTGCCTTTGGTACCCTAAAGGTAGTAATTTCGACCTTGTAGGATATGCTGATGCTGATTATGCAGGTTTCCTGGTTGACATGAAAAGTACTTCAGACATGGCTCACTTTCTGGGCTCCTGCCTTGTGTCTTGGGCCACCAAGAAACAAAATTCAGTAGCTCTGTCTACTGCTGAGGCTGAATATGTGGCTGCAACCTCATGCTGTGCTCAGTTCCTGTGGATTAAGAAACAACTCATGGACTTTGGTATAGATTTGGGATGCATTCCTATTTTTTGTGATAACACTAGTGCAATTAGTATGACCAAGAACCCGGTTCATCATAAGAGAACTAAGCACATAGATGTTAGACACCACTTCCTTAGTGATAACTATGAAAAGGGAATGATCTCAATTGAATTTTGTGCTACTAACAAGCAAATTGCAGATATCTTTACTAAAGCACTGAGTAGGGAGCATTTTTAGAGAAACAGGCTTGAATTAGGGATGATTAAGATCACCTAATTTGAAAAACAAAAAAAAAATTGAAAAATGAATTTTTTTTGGCTAGAAACATTAACATAGGTACTTAACCAGATTAATCATTGCTCAGTATCATGTTTTTATTGCCATACTCTCTTGCCATGTTTTAATATGATTCCCTGGGTACTAATGATGTTTCTCTATCTTTGTAAATTAAGGCAAATTAAATATTTTAACAAGATGAACCTGGTTCATCTGACTGACAAGGTACGAACTCATCTCCATACTCTTATTAAATTAATTACAGTCATACATGAGAAGGACTCTATCTATATTTGGTTTAATTCAAATTCCTAGTAATTATCCAAATTGAACCAGTTTCAAGGAGTCCTATCACATTAAAATTAGCCAAAATTTAGGGGTTTGTAACCGTCTAATCAATGTCAGTCTTGCATCGATTAGACTACCACTTGAGTAAATATTCAGCCGTTGTAAAATTCTTAGCCACATCTTATAAAAGGGTCATCATTACTCCCCTCTTCATAACTAAACCTTCGAACCAAGTTCATCTCACTCTCCTCAAACCAAAACTGATCAACCTTTCTTCTTTTCTAAAACGTTCATAACAATGTCGTCACCACCTCCTGCTTCTTCATCTTCTTCATCGCCAAATCGTGATTACGATGGAGGACTTTATGAATCTGATTCAGATTCTCCATCCGTGTATAGCTCTCAATCTCCAGAGATATCTTTAACCCCTGAAAACCCTCCAGTTCTTGAACCCACACCTAACCCTACCACAACCCCCAAGGCTTGTCGTGTGAACGTTCTTGCCAGAAAATCTGTTTCTTTTGGCTCTCGTGCAAGATTCTTGGAGGAAATTCTATAGGCTGAAAGGGAGAATGAGTCTGAATCATCAAGTATATCTTTCAAATCATCCAATGAGGATGAAGCACCTGGTTCATCCAGTTCTGAGCAAGGAAATCTTGAGGTTGGTTCTGAACCTGCTACTACTGAGAACAAGTTTGTGTTGGTTTGGTCAGTTATTGATGTTGAAGTGTCGGATAGGCGTAGAAAATTAGGAAAAGATAAAATTCTTGATAAAGAGAGAGAAGGAGGTTTTGTAAGAGGGTCTGGGGAGGACGGTACCACTTTGGCTATCTGTGGTCCCGTTCCTGAGCATGTTGGAGAAGATGTCACAAATTTAGGGGGAAGTGTTACTGAGGAAGCAGCAGCGGGGTTGGAGAGCCTAAGAAAGGGTATAGATTAACCTGGTTCATATATAGAGGAAACACTAGCTGAGATGCTGTAGAGGTTGGGAGACTCCTACAATCCCAAAAAGAGAAGAACTCTCAAGTTCAGAAAAGCTAAAACACCTGTTTCTTCCAAGAAACGAAAAACTCCAGTGTCTGCTGATGCTCTTGCCCCAAAAGTGCGTGCTACTAGGAGTGTTTTTCAACGACAAAAAGAAGAGTTAGAAAAGGCTCTGAGAGAGAGCAAGAAAAAGAAAGTTGCAAAGGGAAAAGCCAAAGTAGGAGAGCCTGTTGAGGCTGTTGATGTGGATTATGAATAGTTGGACCTGGTCCAACATGAGGAGCAGTTTTCTCCTGTTGTGATTAAGACACCAAAGCCCAAGAAGGCTAAGGCTTCTTCAAAGAAGTCAGCTTCTGTGTCTGCCACACCCCTCAAGTACTGCTAAAAGGTCCAGGTCCAAGGCAAAGAAAGTGAAGGTTGTTGAAAAAGAAGATACAAAGTGGAATGGAGGAGATGAGAAGGAAGTTGGTGAGGAGACTGATAGAGTCACAATGTTCAGCTAGAGGACAATTCTGAAGGGAAAGTTATTGAAAGATCTCGAGGAACCTGGGATGAGATACCTGCTGGACACACTGGATGTGCAGGGGTGGAAGGACATGGTCCTTCGCATGGAAGGAAGGCTGGCAAGGAACGAACTGGTGGAGTTCATGGGTAATGCAGTCGTGAAGGATGGCAGGGTTACTTCCACAGTCAAGGGCATTCATATCACTTTTGATGCAAAGGAACTGGGAGAGATTCTGAACATACCGGCTGAAGGCTACGATGATTACACTAGGCAAAGATGGCCTAGTCTTGATGGAATGGCCTCAGCTCTCAACATCACCAGGTTCTTTTGTGAGAATGAGGAGGAAGCTGAGCCCAGACCGGTGTTCAAGAGTGAAATGAGGCCCCAACACAAGTTGTTCTTTGAATTTGTAATCAAGTTCCTACTGCCAAGACAAGAAAGAAGACACATCGCCAATTACATGGACCTCACCTTGATGGAGTGTTTGTATAGGGGAAAGCAGATCAACTGGCCAGCTTTCATCATTCAACTCTTGGATAGAGTTGTGAATGGAACCAAAGTACATGCTATTCCTTATGGCTTTATCTGACGACTGTACTTGCTCACTTTGAGGTTCATGTGAAGAAAGATGAGATGGATAATACTAAGGATTACTTTGGGAAGAACACTTTGCTGACTTGTGATTATATTGTATATGTTCCAGAAGATGAACCTAGTTCATCTAGGAAGCAGCCAGTCAATAGCAAAGTAAGGTCATTGGTGCAGGAAGGAGAGATGAAGGATGAGGAGATCCTTAGATTGAAATTTCGCCTTCATGAGGTGGAATCTGAACGGGATGCTCTTAGAGTTGAACTAGCAAAGGAGAAGGAGAAAAATGAAGGTGTTCTTCACCAAATGCTGTCTCTCCTTCAAGCCAAGAACCCAACCTCATCTGCACCTACCAAACCTTAGGATGTCTAGAACCACCAAAACCCCATATATGACCCAGTACGAGATTTGTTATGTTTCTATTTTTACTCTGTTTTGCTCATGGTTATGGTTGTTTTTTGTTTTTTGACTATATGGTGTTTGATTTTCGATCCTATCAATAAATTTTGTTGTTTTGTTATTGACTTATATCAATTTCTTATTTAGCTTACATTTATTGGTTTCTTGTGATGATTAATCATGTTTTGCCCCTGCAATTGACTCAAATGGCCATGAGTAATTGTTAATAACTCTGGTAAGTTTATCATTTTGCAACTTTTCGATGATGCCAAAAGGGGGAACAAATGTGCTTTTCAAATTTCAAACTGTTGTGATATTTATAACCTAATGAACCTGGTCTCTCTATGATAAACGCTTAAAACCATACAAAGTGTTTGAAGATTGTACAGGGTTAAGCACATGGTTTGTCATCATCAAAAAGGGGGAATTTGTTGACCCAAGTCACTGCATGGTTTTGAAGATTGACAAATGTCTACCAAGTTGAACCAGGTCCATCAGGTTATCAGAGTGAAACAGATTCATTGGCACGCGAAGAGTCCATGCGTAGGAGATAACATGTTATGTGAATTATCTAGGAACTAAGAGGTTGCCTCCTAAAGCGAAAAGGTTGAAAATTGATAAGAGGTTAGAGTTTGAATTCTGCAAGGATAGTAACAAAGGAAGGAAGTTGAGTTTAATACAAACTCTTCCACCAAGGAAGAGTTGCATAAGAATTAAATAAGAACATCTCAACTACTGGATTTATATAATGTTGAAGTATTTCTACTGAAGAGACATCGCACAAAGGCAGAAGTGAAACAACAATTGAAAGCAAAATTCCCAGAGATATTTTGCAAGCAGAATCCTTGTGCGACACAAAGGCTAC
>ML244985.1:0-17093 GCA_005239495.1 Nicotiana undulata
ACCGTACCTGTAATAACTGCATCAGAAGCCTCAGCATCTGGACGAGCAGGAAAAACATAACACTAGGGTTGAGCCCCTCTAACCTGTACATCTCTGGGTCTACCTGCTATGGGCTGACCTCTACCCCTCATGGCCTGCCCTCCACCTCTATGAGTCTGACCTCCACCTCTGGCACCACGACCACCCCTAGCTGGCTGAGGGGGCGAGGGTGCACCTGATGTGGGAACCATGGCACGGGAACTCTGATACTGAGAACCACCAAAACCTCGGGGGAAAAACCTGGAAATATTCCCCATACCACCGCAAGTGAAGCAAGACTTCGGCTGCTAAGAATATTGACCATGGAACTGTCCCTGACGACTAGAATGACCACCCTGATAGCTCTGAATCGGCGGCGCAATGATGGGAGCTGAAGGTGCACTGCGGGATACCTGGAGTGCCGACTGATAAGGCCTAGGGGGATGACCTCTGCCAAAGGAATCTCTGCCTCCAGATGAGGCACCACTGAAACGGCCAAAATGACAAGGTCTCTTGTCAGACCCTTGACCACCACCCTGGGATAATACCATTTCAATGCGTCTGTCCACATCGGCTGCATCCTGAAAGGAGATATCAGTACCCGTCTCTCTGGCCATCTGAAGTTTGATGGGCTGAGCTAAACCCTCAATAAATCTCCGAACTCTCTCCCGATCAGTGGGGAGTATCATAATGGCATGCCTGGCGAGCGTAATGAACCTGGTCTCGTACTGAGTGACGGACATGGAGCCCTGCTGTAGACGCTCAAACTACCTCCGAAGATCCTCTCTCTGAGTAACTGGAAGGAACTTCCCCAAGAACAACTCGGAGAACTGAGCCCAAGTCAGAGGTGCAGACCCAGTTGGTCTGGTCAAGCAGTAATCTCTCCACCAAGTCTTGGCGGTGCCAAAAAGACGAAATGTAGCAAAATCAACTCCATTGGACTCCACAATGCCCATGTTCCGAAGAACCTCATAGCAGCTGTCTAAATAGTCCTGGGGATCCTCTGATGGTGACCAGTAAATGTAGTAGTGAATAACTTGGTGAACCGATCCAACCTCCACAGAGCGTCTGCTGACATGGCTACTCCCTCAACTGCTGGTGCCACAATACCCGACTGAACTACTCTGGCCGTCTGAGGTGCCGGAGTCTGGAACTGAGTGGCAAACTGCTCTGCCGTATGAATAGCAGGAGTTTGGGTCCCTCCCCCAGCCTGAGATCCAGATGGTGCAGTAGGAAGAAGACCGGCCTGAGCCACACTCTCCATGAGTCCCACTAAGCGAACTAGAGCGCCCTGAAGCACTGGGGTGGCAATGAACCCCTTTAGGACCTGAGTTGGTCAAACTGGGACTGTCTGAGTAGGAACCTCACTGGCAAAGTCTACCTGTGGGTCCTCTGCTAGAGCTGCTGTGCTAGCTCTGCCTCGGCCTCTAGCATGGCGTCGGCCCCTCGTAGGAGCTGCAATAGGAGGATCAGGTTGTTGGTCGGTCGATGAGGAAGCGCGCGTTCTCGCCATCTGCGAGAGAGTAAAATAGAGACTCAATTAGTATTCAGAATTCAACTGGCACGACAGAGAATGAAATATGTGAAGTTATTCCTAACTTTGCAGTCTCAGGGGGATAAGTACAGACGTCTCCATACCGATCCCTCAGACTCTACCAAGTTTGTCCGTGAGTGGTGAGACCTAAGCAACCTAGGGCTCTGATACCAACTTGTCACGCCCCGAAATCCCACCTTCGAGCCATGACTGCATCTAACGTTGAACCCGCTAGACAAGCCAACGTTTGAACTAAATAAAACTCATTAACAACTAAAGCGAACTAGATAACTAAGGCATCGATGCCCTACAATATGAAGGTTAACAAATTACCAAAAATAATATAGCAACTTCGAAATAAAACCCATATACGAATCCCAGAACTAGTGTAACATACTCACGAACTGTCTAAGAGATTACTAAAAACAAAGGTCTGAAAATAATTACATATGACTGTCTTTGAACTATAAGATAAGACAGAGCTGAAAGTGAAGGGTAGAAGGTGATGCCAAGGCCCACGAACGTCTTCGGGTCTACCTCGATGTCTCTTGTATAAACAAATGGAATGCTCCGACCGTCAGTGACCACCGGGTCCGGCTGCGTAGTCTGCACAACATAAAAAAGTGCAGGTGTAGCATCAGTACAATCGACCCCATGTACTGAGTAAGTGCCGAACCTAACCTCGGCGAAGTAGTGACGAGGCTATGACCGACAACAATATATGTACATGTGCAATTCTATATAATAACAGGAAAATATCGACGAAAATAAGCAAGTAAGATAGATACAGGGAGAACATGCTGGGGGTAAAAGGGGCAACAAAATGCTAGCACCGTAGAACAGGGTAATAACTAAAATGTAAAAGTAAAAGCAGGAATTTAACTTCTCAAACAGATAATGAACAACAAAAGGCACGGCATATCCCCTCGTGCATAACCTCACAATCACTTGGCACGGAATGTCCCCTCGTGCGTAAAATAGTAACACTCGGCACGGAATGTCCCCTCGTGCAATAAATAATCAACGATCAACACGGCATGTCCCCTCGTGTGATAAGTAATAAACAATCAGCACGTCATGTCCCCTCGTGCGATAAATAATAAACGATAAACACGGCATGTCCCCTCGTGTGATAAATAACAAACAATCAGCACGGCATGTCCCCTCGTGCAACAAATAATAAAAAGGCAACAATATAATGTAAAAATCAACAATAAGAAGTCTCAAGTGTATGGAAATACTCAATAAAATTCTATCGTCCCGGCAAGGAGAAATCATCAATTAATAACTCAACAAATGCCCGGCAAGGGTCTCAGCTATAACCAACCTCGCATCAGAAATACAGTTTCAACAGTAAAAGCATCAACTGAAACAAATGACACAATAACTCCCCACGTCATGAAACAACATCAAGGTATCACTTCTAAATCACCAATTACTCATAGTATGGAGAATATTAAGAACACAGTACGATTCATCATAATTGACTCACGGGCATGCTTGACCGCAACATATTAGGCACTCGTCACCCCGCCTATACGTTGGACATGAAATACACATAGCAAATAAGACTCTATGCCTAATCCCTCAAGCTAAGGTTAGGCCAAACACTTACCTTGGCTCCAAAAATGCAAGTCAAGCCTCAATCACAGCCTTTCCTTTAGAATCCGACTCCGGAACGGTATTATCTAGACATAATCAACCCAAGTATATCAATAATGGCTCAATAAATCAAACCCATAGCCTAATTATTTATTTCAAAGCATTCTTCCTAAGATTCCAAAATTTGACCCCGGGCCCGCTTGGTCCAAACACGAGGCTCGGACCAAAACCCGATCACCCATAACCCCACGAGTTAGAATATATAATTTGTTTTAAGATTCGACCCCAAATTGAGGTTGAATCACCCAAAATTCTCAAAAACCCAACTCTACCTAAAATCCCTAATTCCTACTTTGATTCCATGTTTTTAGCCCTAGATTCTAGTGATTGATGAACGAAAATGGTAGAGATTAGAGTTAGGATCACTTACCCAAGTGGCTATGGAAGAAATCTCGCTTGAGGATCGCCTATGGGGTCTTGGAGAAGAAGAAGATTGTGAAAAAGTGATAATCCCGTAATAGTATTCTGTTTTTGACTTAAGGAATTAACTGGGCGATTTTCTTCATCGCGATCGCAAGAAGAGGGATGCGATCGCGGAGAGTCTGGTCCTAACTCACTGCGATCGCAGAAGAGGAGTTTCGATCGCGGAGCATAGCTTAGCTGACCCTATGCGATTGCAGGAAGAGATTTGCGATCGCGGAACACTGGGACGTCATACTATGCGATCGCGGGTCGAAGGGATGCGATCGCGGAAGGGACCTGGACAGACCTCTGCGATCGCGGAGCAAGGGCTGCGATCGCAGAGAAGAAAACACTAGACACCAGAAACCTGCAACATCACACCAGATTTTGGACTCTTTAACACCCCATTAGCTACTCGAAACTCACTCGAGCCCTCGGGTCTCAAAACCAAAAACACACACGACTCCCAAAACATCTTACGAACTTATTCAAGCATTTAAATCACCAAAATATCATCAAGAACATCGAATCAAACTTCAAAACTCTTAGAATTTTCTCAAACTACATAAACTTCTAAATTTCCCATTTTTAATCTGAATCACGTCGTTCCAAGTCTGTTTCAAACCAAATTTCACAGATAAGACAAACAACATATAATAAACCTATTTGGGGCTCCGGAACCTTAATACGGACCTGGTAACACGGATTTCACTTAATAATTCATTTTCAAATTCCTTTATTATTTCCAGAAAACAATTTCCTTTAAAAATTCATTTCTCGGGCTTGGGACCTCGGAATTCAATTCCGGGCATACGCTCAAGTCCCATATTTTCCTACGGACCTTCCGGGACCGTCACATCACGGGTCCGGATCCGTTTACCAAAAATGTTGACCAAAGTCAACTTTATTCATTTAATTATCATAAATTCTTATTTTCATCCAATTTCAAATAAAGACTTCCTAGATACACGCTCGGGCATGCATATCGAGGTGAGATTAACGGAGTCTTTTGGCACCTCGGAACACAAATTTAGCTAGGATTACTTAGGATGACCTTTTGGGTCATCACACAGTGTTCCCACTACACAATATCAAAATAAAGAGCGTCGTTTAAGGGTCTTCCTGAGGTCTACATCAGACTAGCAGACTGCAGGAGAAAAGGCTGGTCAATGCTGCTGAGAACTCTCGGCCTCATCATCCGCATCGGCATCATCATAATCGGTCATGAACGAGTAGTCCTCACTGTCATCATCATCCGCAACTGGAATCTTCTTGCTCGGCCGCCCCCACCTGAAGATCGCCTTGACTCCTCTCCACACTTTGACCGAGAGTTTACCTTTCTTTTTTATTTTTCTCCTTTTCTGACTCCTTCAGGTCAACATGTGCCTTGGCAAAGCTGGTGTAGGCGGTGTCAAGTTGTGTAAGAAATGCTGCCATCTTATCCTGAGTATCAAAGTACTGCTGCATCTCTGCCCTGGAGCAGTAATCAGGTGGAGGCTGGGGCTGGGAGTGGGAAGGCCCAGTGGGGAGCTTGGACACTAGGTCGCGCAGGATAGCAAACTGGGAGTTCATCTCCCCAAAAGGACCCATTTCTGCAGCAGGCTGTGAGGAGGATCCGGATCCGGTAGTGGTGGTGGTGACCTTCCTCTTCTTGATTTTAACTGTGCCACCCTCACCCTTGACTCTTAACGGGTGGAACGGTTTGTCGGCAGGCACCCACTGATCAGTGTGGATCTCCTCGACATGTGCCCGCCTACACAACTCAGTGATCAAAGAAGGAAACATTAACCATGCTCCATCGTCAAGCAAATACTGCCGCATCTCCCTCAGAATATAATAACCCACATTCACTGGGATGCCATCAAGAAGGCAAGCAATGATCAAGGCTCTAGTATAAGGCACTTCAGAGACATTCCCACTGGGAGACACCCTGTTGCACAATATATACAGCCATATCTTAGCCTCGACTGTGAAGTCAATTGACTTCAAGCCTTTTCTTTTGTTTGCCCACTGTGCTCTCATGCTCTCAGGATACAACTTGGACAAAATCCATGTCTAATTTTCGCAGTGATCTTTCTCTTGTAGTGGTTCAATTGGATGGTTTGGAGTCTCGAGCGCATCCTTAATTTGTTCCACCCCAAACTTTATCGTCTTTCCTCTAATGATGTGTTGACGGTCGGCGAAGTTTGTACGCTTGACATTGGCGTACAACTTGCAAACCCACATCTCATTGGCCTTCCAAGGAGTGGGAATGAAGCATGACCACCCAGAGGATTGCAACCGACCATAGAAATCCGGAAGCATCTCGGCCAATTTCTCCTCAGCTATCCCTTTCTCAAGTAACAATTTCCTGGTGAGGAGATTGTCATAATACCGGTGTTGATAGTCAGCAGACATGAACCGGTAATCATCAAATCGTTCCCCAACATCCTCCTAAATTTCAGGACTGTTCAGAGCATTTATGTCCGTGTTCGGGTCCATGTTTAGCTCAAAGTACCTATAAGAAATCAAAATGAAGTTAGTCAAGCAGTGGAATCATGTTAAGCATATTAAAACACTGCTATTAGGCCAAAGAACCAAGTCAAACGGGCCCGGGAGAGGCCATTTGCAAACTCTCTGTTTTCAGCATTTCTGCCCAGTCCGCATCTGCGAAAAAACCCAAGAGGACTAGAGTTCGCACTTGCGGAGAAGCAATCGCAGGTGCGATGCCGCACCTGCGGAAAATTGCTCGCACCTACGGGCTTTCGTCCCAAGGTGCAATGCCCAGAAATTTCACCATTTTCAATTGGGGTATGGTTATTGGCCACTAATTTGTACTCAAGACTTCCAGATAAGTGTACCAAATTGAGTTCTAAATCCAATAATGCTGAGATTGAGGTACTCATCACACGATTTTCTCTTATACGATTCATCGAACACTTCGTGGACATTAAAAATATGCTCTTTCTTCACAAATTGAGTACTCAGAATTCCCCCCAACATTTGTTGCTTCACTGAAGCCAGCAAACAATAATCTAATCTCAACCAAACCTCACCCTAATTTTACCTTAAATCAGAAGGGGTAACTGCCATAAACGACTAGGGGAAGAATAGGACAGGGCAACAAAATAGAAAATGAACAGAGAATAGCAAGGGAGGAGAAAATTACCTGAGTCTGGTGTGAAATTGCTCTTTAGTGTGTGAGATGAGAGATGAGAGGGAAACTTATTTTTTTTCTTCTTTGAGTTTTAGGGGTAAATACACTGACCTGATGAAATGAGGGTTTGGGGAATTTTTTATTGCACGATGGCCGCACCTGCGACACTAGAGTCGCATCTGCGGTACCGCTTTTGCTGTAAATGAACCGCATTTGTGAAGTCTGCCGCACCTGCGTTTTGGGAGCCGCTCCTACGAAGGCGCACCTGCGGTTTCTTGACCGCAAGTGGGGAAATCACTGGGCTCAGCACAACCGTTCTGGGAAGCCATTGTTTTGGCACATTCCCGGCATAAAAAATTCGCAACTTAGCTCTAAAAAATCTGAAACTTGGCAGATTAGTGCAAAAACATATACTAAGTTATTAAAAAAAATTTCAAAAACGACAAGAATTTTGAACACGATGGGTTGCCTCCCACCAAGCGCCGCATTTAATGTCATGGCACGACTCAAGTCAACTTTACCACTTTTCTCGCCACTTCGACTATATGAACTGGGCACCTAGCTTGGAGTCAAGCTTGTGGCCACGGGCGATGGGGGGTGGTAAGTAGATGATCAAGCCAAGCCTTAAATTCTTCATTTTGCACTTCTTGGCTCTCATGTGAGGAATGTCATTTTGATTTCTTGTTTCCTCAAATTGTAAGATGTATGGTGTGAGTTTTTCCTCCTCGCAAAACTTCATTGATTCGTGTAGTTCAACTTCCGTATCACCACACAATTCCAACTTGCAATTTTTCCCGGATTTTGACATCCTCCTTTTCCCCCAGAGTAGAGTCAGTTTCAACCAAATTTTCAATCACCCCGGTTGACTCTAATTCCATATTTTTCTCGGCATCACTAACACTCATGGAGTCGGTTGGCGGATGTTCAAGTCTTGATTCCTCAAAGTAAAGCTCACTCTCACCCTTGGAGTTGGACTCTTCTTGGCTTCCATCCACACTTTCAACTTGAGAGGCATGATGAGCCTCCATCAATGCTTGCATTTGATCCTCCAAAGTGTGGATGTGCTCATCATTTTGAGTCACTTCATGTTTCAATTCTTCGAGTGCAAAGTTGTATTTTTCCTCATTTTCAAGAATTACCTCTAACATGAGCATCATCCTCTCATTTTGAGCATTTGAGAGTTCTTCTTGGTTTTGTTCAAGTACCAAGGACGAATTTTCAACTTCAACCTCAAAGGAAGGTTCTTGGCTATCACTCACCTCCTAGGCTTTTTGAACCCTTGAAGCTTCAATCATTTCATCCATTTGTGAGTGAAACCTTTCAAGTACCAATTCATTTTGGAGACTATTCTCCGAAAGCTCTTCCAAGGCATTTTGCTCATGGTTTCCTTCTTCAAGTAAGCATTCCAACATGAGCTTGAACTCTCCATTTCTACCATGCTCAATTTCCTCCACTTCTTCACCCCTAAACATTTTATCACAAAAAGTCGAATCATGATAGTGGGGGCTTGGGGAAGGTACGAAAAAATCTACACAATCATATCAATGACAATTTTGGCAACCACACCTATCACAAATACTCCACTCAAGGGTTTGAGATTGTGCGCACAATCCATCCCCGAGAGAATTTAAACAATTTTGCCACGAGTGTGGTCCTCCACAATAAGGACAAGGGTCATCAAAGTATGAACAACTACCAACCGACCAATTTTCATTATATGATGCTATTTGTTTTTCAAAAATTAAGAAAATAAGCAAGAAAAATAATTACACAAGTATTCACAAGTTTGGAGTAAAGCACTTATGCTTATTTCTCAAACAACCTAAATTATGCCAATTGTTCCCCGGCAATGGCGCCAAAATTTGATGCGCTCAAATTACACATTAAAATAGTGTAAGCGATCGATGTCAAATATAGTAACCCAACTTGGTTGGGGTCGAATCCCAAAGAGAACAATATGGAGGCGATTAGGAATGTAGGAGAATTATCGCTTATCGCGCAGTGCCAAACACTTAGAATTTGATTGTGAAAATATTTATAACTAAATACAAAAATATAAACTAAACTAGAAAGCAAGTAAAATTATCAATGGCAACAAGTATGAATGCTTCGAGAATTACACTCAAGTAAGGATCCAATGTATTACACGATTTTACAAATATGAGCGAGTTTATGTTAATTAGCCACGGATAATAATTCTTAATTAGCTTCTTACGAATACTAACAAGACTTCCTAATTGAATTATTCCTAACCCAATTAAGAGATTATGCACACCCGAATTTGGCTACAAGTAGTTCAATCCTATTCCTAGGTAGAATCTATAAAGTGAGGGTTAAAGCCTCAAGTTCTTGTTAATTAATCTTTCCCAACCCCAAATTATCTTTTTCAAAATTAATTCGGAGTTAATGGGAGAGTCCTAGGGTTAGCTAATCCCTTTGGAAACATTAAAGAACAAGAATAATTAAATAAACACTAACTCACTTCATAAAAGAATAAAAATCATTCAATACATAAGCACAACAAGGTATTTAATCCACACTTTAAATATGAATATTCCCATAAACAAGATTTAAGTGTTGGAAATAAATACTACACACTTAAATATTCAATACAAAGCAAGAAAATGAAGAAATAAACATAAATGGGTAAGAAAACCATAACCACAATCTTGAAATCTCCAAAACCCAAGTGTGTGTGCAAACTCTAGCTTCCACAAACGTTCTTCCTTGTCTTCAAGACACAAGGTTGTGTTTTCAATGCCAAAAGATCAAGAAAATATATGCTAGGTCGAGTATATATGAGTTGGGAATGAGAAAATGTGATTTTACATTTCTGTCTAGTTCTGATGCCCGTTGGCCGCACCTGCGGAAGATTCCCCGCAGGTGCGGTTCCGCAGAAGTGGAAACCCAATCGCAGGTGCGTTCCAAGTGTTTTATTCCTATTCCGCAGATGCGGACCACATACCGCACCTGCGATTCCGCAGGTGCGTGAACCACTTCGGAGGTGTAGCTGTTGTGCAATTAAGCCTTCTTCGCAGGTGCGTTCACTACTCCGCAGGTGCGAGGTCGCACCAGCGGCCAAGAGTCCGCAGGTGCGGAATCACTAGAGATTTTTGTACATTTTTCACCAATTTGTGCTCAACTCCACTTCAATTGAACACCAATCGCTTCATTGCATCATTTCCCTGAAATTCAAGCAATACACACTATAAACGACCTCATGTTATCATTGAAGGATGCAAAATCTAATGAAAAGAGGCTAAAACGAGTGGTAAAATCACCACCCATCATGCCCCATGTGTTTGCATGTAAAAGTATGTTGTAAGTCAATTGATGCAAGCTCGGGAATGAGGTCTTCTTTGAAAGTATATAAAGTTATTTAATGAGGTTACATCATGTATTTGCATTCAACATATAAACGATTAGCTCGTACATGAGATCCCACTGGCCTCCAAAATCTAAGACACAAGCCCTCAACATATCCTCCAAAATCTGAATGAACCACTCGAACTGCCCATCTATCTGAGGGTGAAATACAGTGCTCAACTCATCATGAATGCCTAACTCACGATGAACCGCTCACCAGAAATGCAAAGTAAACTGAGTGTCGCGATCCAAGATTATAGAAATAGGCACAACATGCAAAAGGACAATCTCCCTGATGTATTAGCCAATTGCTCCGAAGTGTAGGAAGTCATGACTAGATGAAATGCGAAGACTTGGTAAGTCTATCCATAATGACCCAACAACGTCAAATATCCTCAATGTCCATGGAAACCCTACCATAAAGTCCATGGTGATGCGCTCCCACTTTCACTTCAGTATCCTAATCTTCTTAAGCAAACCAATCTTTGATACTCATACTTGACTGATGGGAATTCAAACAACATGCAACATATCAAACAATTTCCTTCTTCATCCTCCGCCACCAATAATGCTGCTTTAAGACACACGATATATTTCGTAATACCTAGATGAATACAATACTGCAAACTATAAGCCTCCTCAAGAATGAACTCTCATAAACCATCCACATTAGGAACAAAAATCCATCCCTAAAACCTCAATACACCATCATCACCAATAGTCACCTTTTTAACACCACCGCTCGACATCGTGTCCTTAAGGACAAGAAAATGGGGTCATTATATTGGCGATGGTTGGATGGTTTGTGCCAGGTAAGGCTATATTGTTGGGCACGAATTCGGTTTGAGATACTTTGGAGAAGGTGAAAGTGATTCAGGATCGGATTCGTACAACTCAATCCAAGTAAACTAGTTATGTGGAGCGGACGGTTCGGGATGTGGATTACATGGAAGATGACAAGGTTCTTCTCCGAGTGTTTTCTATGAAGGGCGTGATACGATTTGGGAGGAAAGGAAAGTTGAGCTTGAGGTTTAATGGTCCATTTGAGATCTTTGAGAGAATTGGGGAGGTTGCCTATCGGCTTGCATTGCCTCATAGCCTAGCAGGAGCACGTACAGTTTTTCACGTCTCCATGCTTCGAAAGTACCATGAAGATAGGTCATATGTTTTAGACTTCAGTATGAAGCAACTTGATGAGAATTTGACTTTTAGACCGACAGGTTCGAAAGTTGAGGTCTTGGGATTTTCTTTCTGTGAAAGTGCGTTGGAAGGTCACCCTAATGAGGAGGCCACTTGGGAGTTTGATCCTAATATGACGTGTAGATACTCGCATCTTTCTTCCAGTACAGGTACATTTCTATGTCTCTTCAAGGATGAATTTTTTTTTTAAAGGTGGAGAATATAACGGCCAGATAGGTTGTTTTGAGTACTAGCTCTTTTTTTGTGTTTCGAGACTTTTCATAGCTCCATTTGATGATTAGTGACTTGTCTGCGTGGTCCATGTCAATTTTTGGAAAGTTTATATGTGAAAATTTTAAGAAAAAATGTGGTTTTGACTTTAAATATGGCTAGAGTTGACCACGGTCAATGTTTTTGGTAAATGACCTCGGATTAGTGTTTTGACAATTATGGTCGGTTTCTATGATGATTTTGGACTTGTACACATGTTTGGTTGGGTTCCCAGGTGACCCGAGGTCGTTTCGACGCGTTAAAAGTTAGAAAATGAGCCTTGAACTTCAAAATATTGAGTAATAATGATTGATTCTTTAATGTTGATATTATTTTGATGATTTGAGCTTGAGGGTGAGTTTGTCTGATGTTATTACACTTCTATGAATGTTTGAGTTGGATCCCATGGTTCTCGTGGTGAATTTGGGATGTGTTTTTGATAGTTTTGAAACACCTGAAGGAGCGTTGATGTTGGTAACCTGCTGATCTCGCATTTGCAAGCATCATTTTTGCGTGGGATGACATGCATTTGCGAACATAGGCTTGGGGCTAGGCACTTCCCTTTGAGAAGTCTGCGTCGCATTTGCAAACAGGGGATCGTTGCATTTGTGACTTTGGTGTCATATTTGCAACATTGGGTATTTTTGTGCAGCTTCGCAAATGCAAAGCTTGGTTCACATTTGCGAGGTAGGGGACCTTCGCAAATGTGAAGTGTTTGTCGTATTTGCAATAATTGAAGGGCTCAGAATCTGTTTGCTTTTGCGAATAGTGGTTTGCTTTTGCAAATAAATAGGGAACAAGAGCTCACAATTGCGATATCTGCAACTGGGTAAATTGTTGGGATTTCGGGACTTAGCTTATTTTACCCCATTTTTTAATCCTAGACTCCATAAAGGAAATATTTGGAGAGCAATTTATTCCCAAATTCATAGGTTTGTAATCTTAACTTGTTTTTATACAATTTCAACTACATTTTATGAATTACATCCTCAAAGTAGCAATTGAGAGTTTTGGGTAGAATTTAGGAATTTTATAAATTTGAGATTTATACCTCAAATTGAGATTCGATTTCGAAATAAATCACATATACGAACTCGGAGGTGAATGGGTAATCCGGTTAATTTAGGATTTCGACACGATGCTCGGGTTGACTTTTATTGACTTTCTCAATTATGTTAAATATTGAAACTTTTTCATTCGATGGTAGTTTCTAAAGCTTGTTTGACTTGTTTGAACAGTATTTGACTAGATTTTATTGGTTTGGACATTTGTTCTAAAGAAAAGTCGTGTTGGATTGTTGATTGTGTTCCGAAAAGAGGTAAGTTTATTCGTTAAAATTGATTTGAGGGTAATAGGGTAGAATCGAGTCTATTTGTTATGTGATTTATTTGTTGGGGATGGCCCATATGCAAGGTGACGGGTGTATATGTGTTGGCCATGCGATAACCATGCGGGTAGAATTAGCCTTAATTGTGCCATGTTATTTGTGTATTATGCCTTCCATGCTTTGGATAGATTGATTGATTCTTTAACTTCTCTTATTCATGTTATTTTCTATGGTTGAGATTATTGAGAATTTGGTATTGAGATCGTTAAATTGTTGACTAGTTATTGATGTTATTTGTTGGAAGAACCTCATATGACGAGTTGTGTTCAAATACTAGTGTTGATGTTGGATTTTCTTCTCACCTTGCTTTGTAATATTTTGTATGTTAATTTTTGGTGAGGAAGAGTGAAATTCACGAAGGGTGTTGTCATGCTTGTGAAAAAGAGTGATTATTCACGAAAGGTGTTTCTGTGCCTTATTTATATATTGATATTATTGCATGAGTGAACGTGAGGATATGCACGAAAGGTGTTTCCATGCTTGCTATTATTTATAATGCAAGGATGAGAATAAAAGCATGAAGGGTAATGTCGTACAATTGTGATGATTTCATTGCTCTTTACTTTGATATTTGGAATATGGACTTGGCTTTAAAGTTTTGTTATTTAGTTTTGAAAGAGGCTTACTCAGTGACACTTTACTTTGTGTCTGCATTTATGCCCATTTTACAAGTGTATTTGTTATCCCTTCCACTTTGTTATTATCCTGTTGTTATGTCTGACACACTATCTATTATATTATTACTGCATAATATATAATTGCATAGGTTTATAGTAGGTGTCTTATCTTAGCCCCATCACTACCTCGTCGGGGTTAGGCTCGACACTTATTAAGTACATTGGGTAAGTTGTACTCATACTATACTTTTACACTTCATTTGCAGATCAAGATATCGGTATCAGCGGAGTCCCGAGAGTTGCTTAGCAGATACCGGGTGGGTGATTCGAGTAGAGCTGCATTTTGTATGCAAGCCTTGAATCATCTTCTTATTTCTATTGTATTGTTTTTATTTTTGAACAATATTTTATTTATTTTAAAATAACGCATGTAGTAAACTCTAGAAGCTCATGCACTTGTGACTCCACATCTTGGGATGGTTTACGTAAGATGTTGGTTTTAGACTTGTCATATTTATCTCTATATTTCTTTTACGTTATAGTGTATAATCTTGTTGTTATTCATTTATTGTAGTTCTTCCATGTGTTCTATTGTGTGTTGGCTTGCCTGGCAAGAAGTGTTAGGCACCATCACGATCCCGATTGGTTAAAATTTTGAATCTTGACACATAAGTGTCACAGTGGGCACGTGTCCCCATCAAGGCACAACACAAGAACAATAAAGATTGTGTTCATAACATATGTATATCTATCTCCAAGGTAAGTATAGCATAAGTCTCAAGATTTACTCATCATGCTCAAAATATGGTATCAATAGCCTCAATATTTCTCTAGTGTGGTTTATTGTGCTCACATAGTCGATTAATTGAATAATACATAGAATCAATTAGAACACATAATCAAATAAAGCATAGAGTAAGCTAGAATCTACCCCTAAGCATGAATACCCATAGCACATGCATACACGCTCGTCACCTCATATATACATCACCTCCGCGTGTAGCAAACAATATCAATTAGTAGGAAAGAATCCCTCAACCAAAGCTAGGCAAAGAGACATATCTCATCCCAGCAAATCCAAGGCTCCAAAATTGCAACTACAAGAAAAGTGCCATTTACATGGAGATTATTTTAGGGATTAAAATGTAAAATTCGCAGGTAAAATATTTACCTGGGGATTTTCATGCATATGGTAATCCGCATGAATAAAGGTCATCGGTAACTAGTACCTGTGAATTTTAAATTCCCCGGGTACGTTACCTGGGGATAAATTGGCCGCAGGTGCATTACCTGGGAATGTTAAATCCCAATGTAAGTCACTTGCCGACTTTTCCGCAAGAAATACCAAAAATTCGTAAGTAAATTTTGGTAAAAAATTGTGAAATAAAGGAGTTTTCCTACGGATTTTTATGGGGAAAATATTCGCATGTAATTCCACATCAAAACATCCAAGTAAATTTGAAGAAAATATTCACTAAAAATTTCGTGAAAAAGGGAATTTCGTGGGAATTGATGTGATAATTTCGCAGGAGAATTCCTAACAAAATCCCCATGTACTGTATATTTGCAGGTAAATTTCCAACAAATTATTAATCCTCTCAAGGAACTTTCCGATGAAAATCCACGATTAACTTGTACATTTTTCAAGAGTAAATTTATTAGTATTTAGTCCCAAATTATATTCCACACAATTGAATGGACATATGTTATTCATCCTTTTTTTCAAACAAACAACTCTGCAAAAATTTGAAGTAATATATAGCCAAAATATGATCCATAAATTAATAAATAATAATGCATAATTCGTAAATGAAAAAAATTAAAAGTCTAAACTGTAAATCTTAAATAGTACTACCAAGCATCTCAATACTGATCATACTTATATGAAATTGTACAACCAAGTATCTCAATCATAATCGTACTCATCTATCGAGTTGTTGTTATCATCATTATCGCTCTGTGAATCTTGATTGTCTTCCGAAGATGATGGTTATGCATTCGAAGATGATGCAGGGTAACCCACATGCTTTATCAGTGCTGCTAATTTCTCATTTGTGTCACCTAACTCCTTCCTCATTTTTTTGTTTTGGCGTCTCATCTTTTTATTTTGGCGCCTCATCTCTTGATTTTGGCGTTGTGCTTCTTCCAACTGATTATATAACTCAGCATTTAAAGCATGAACTTGGGCTCTAATCTGATTATCAACTTCTTCCGACACATTTGATGTTGTTTACTTAGGTACTTTTACAGATCGACCCAAAGAGCCAAGACCTGCAACTCTTTCATTTTTCTTTCCACCAACTGATAGCACCCAAATATCCATTTTACTTAATTGAGAAAGCTCGCTAGAAGAATTAGTTTCTCCACCAACAGATGCACTTTAGGGAGCTAATAATTCTTCTTTATTTTTTTTAAAATTATTTTGCATAAAAGCATTGAAACAAATATTAGTGATTTTGCATTAAAATAAATATTTATAATTTTGACAACTACTATCACTTAAGCACATCTTTCCCTAACATTTTAATTGGACTAGAGAATACTAAAGAAAATGGAGCAAAGACATGCTGCTACATTTATAACACTAAATGTAACCACTTGGCCGGTCGTTACGTAGAAACTGCATTATTATTACGGTTTTTTCCTTGTCATAGGTTGATTATACAATTTATGATGTGTTAGAGTCGGTTGGCTCGATTTCAAAATGGTTGTAGGGAGAATTGAGAGAATTAATCTCTAAAAGTAGCTTTATAGTTGGAAAAGTCAACTAGGAGTTGACTTATTGGTAAACGATCTCGTAATGAGGATTTAATGGCTCGGATAGCTTCGTTAGGTGATTTGGGACTTAGGAGTGTGTTCAGAATGTTTTTGTGATGACCGGTGTAGAATTAGGCTAGAATTGGCGAAAGTTAGTTTTTAGTGATTTCCGGTCGGCAGTGGAAAATAGGCTATCCGGGTCAAAATGGAAGTCTGATAGCTGGGACAGGTTCGTAATGTCATTTTGGATATGTGTGCAAAATTTTAGGTCAATCGGATGTGTTTTGGATGGTATCGGCATCGTTGGTGGAATTCAGAAATTTCAAAGTTCATAGGCTTGAATTTGATGTGATTTTGGTGTTTTGATGTTATTTTGGGTGTTCCGAGAGTGCAAATAAGTTTGAATGATCATTTATGATGTTCTGGTATGTTTGGTTGGGGTCCCAAGGGGCTCGGGATTGATTTCAGATGGTGAACAGGGATTTTTTGAGTTGAAACATGCATCATCAGCTGCTGGTGTTTCTGCTATTGTGATTTCTGCACCTGCGAATTGTATCGACCCGGTCTGTCGTTACGTAAAAACCTGCATTATAACTATTGCTATTAACTTATTATAGATTGGTTATTCTGTTATTAATGTGTTAGAGTTGGTAGGCTTGGAATCGGAATGGTTAAATGAGAATTCAGGCACTTAGTCCTTAAGAATAGCCTTAAAATGGGAAAAGTCAACTAAGAGTTGACTTATTGGTAAACGACCTCGGAATG